>JAMPIV010003530.1:0-83405 GCA_024509875.1 Oreohelix idahoensis
CCAACCCCCCATTAAGCGCATACATGGCATTCACTAGTGTGAACCAACAAAGAATGAGAAGTCGTGATCGGGACTATGCCATTGTTGGGGGAGTTTTTCAAAATATGTCCGGGACGATTGGTCTAGAGGGGGTTCAGAAAATTGGAAGTGATCACTATCCTGCTTAACACTTAAAAGAACAACTGAAGAGTTGCTCAGCCCAGGGAAAAACTGCCCAACATTCACGCAGAGTCAAAAAGCAAGAAAACCAAGTAAACAATCGGGAGAGAGAAATGAGAATTAAGACCTAAACAAGCTTGAGAAGAAGGCCAGAAAATTATACCAGATATCAGGGGGGCTTATGGCTACAGCGGTGAGAATCACAGTAGAACAACCTGATGACTTTGAAACCCTTTCTGGCTTCTTAAATTCATGGTACATTTATAATGACAGCTGCTGCAGGAAAAGAAGCATTATTTTGTGGTGAAAGGACGACTTGGGGAACAAGAGGAAATAGAGGGACACCTTGGTGGACAGAGGAAGTCAAAGAGAAAAATAATGAGAGAGGAGAATATGGCAAGTGAAACAATACTTTTGACTTTATGCACGCTGCATTCTTTTTACCGAAATTGTTTGCCCCGGCAGCTGCATTTCTCTTTTCAGGGGTGAAAAAACTCCCTTAATTTATAGTGGTTGATTGTAAAAATCTATATTTTTTTTGTTTTTTTTTTTGGCCAATCTGCTTAATTTTTTGGCTGTTTATTAGAGATAAATGGATGGACGAATCTTCGATGAAGTCATTTTGTTGATGTGGATTGAAGAAGATTGGTGAAAAAAAAAAAAAAATAATTAACAAAAAACAGGGGCCTTACCTCACTCCTGGTGCATCTCTGGAGTACAATCTGCCCTTATAATTGAGCAGGGTGTGATAACGCTCAAAGCAGGGATATGGACAGAGAAAGGGATAGTACTACAATACTGACGGGGACTTGGTGGGGCGCTTCTTGTCGCTTCCACTGCTGGAAAACACACAACGCAGTCAGGAACCTGGAAGTTCTGCGCTAGCCAGACGTTTAGGGTTTGGAGTGATGTTGTGCTTCCCCCTTATGCCAATCTTGCTTTGGTTGCCAGTTGTTAGATTACCCTTTATGCTGCGGCTTGTGTACCCTAGATCTGGTACCCATAAAGCAGCCGATTGAGCAATCCGCAGTACGGAAAAGTTTCCACCTTGATATAAGAACGGATGCTTGGCCTCACCAAAGGGAACAAGCGGAATTGACAAAAGCAAACTTCCATTAGATAGATGAAACTAGTCTTCCACCCATTTGCTACTCCAGTGCAGAACCTTATTTGTATCGGAAACTGTTTTGTTCCTCTCGATCATTAACTCCCATGTGACAGGATTAGGCCTTGGGAACAGCGCATGGTTTGTACACGATCCGCACATTTCCAGCATGATGTTTGGATCTAACCTCATTCCTGAAGGTGCTGCGCATTTGTGTGCAGGTGTCAAAAGCTTCACTGGACTCTTGTCAATCCATGATTATATAGGAGGTATGTTTTTGCCCATCTCTAAAAGTGATGGGGAGGGTCACCAGCTATTGGGTTTCGCCCAACTTCGAGTGCTGGGGGGACCCTCGGCGGTTGTGATCCGCAGTGTGCCGCAAACCCCTTGTCTGATTATACCCCAAGCTCATATAGGTGAACAGGGCAGGCGAAGAGAATAAAGTTGTCCATGTACACAACATGGCCACTGCCCATACAGGGGAGCAACAAGGGAGGTGACAACGCGTGAGCAACCCCTCTAGTAGGGTCCACATTGTCTTCCTTCCCAAGGTAGAGCTGTGCCAATTCCAGAGGTAGCCTGTCTTGGAGTCAGCTAGGACCCAGGCTTCATACCCACTTAGAGGGTTTGTTGGGCATGTACTGCATAAGGCTGGTCCTACCTTTGAAAGAAATCTATACTTTCATCAAACACTAAAAAGCCTCTTTGAGGGTATGTAATGGCTTTGCCCATAGAGGGAAAAGAGTGTCAACAAACGATTTGATTTTGAAGGCTTTGCTTGTGGTCAGGGTGCCATCGTGGTGCTGCCGCTGTATTGTCCACAAGGTGTAGATAAGATAAGATACCTAGAATCCTGTCCCTCCTCATCACTTTCTTGAACACTGGCATGTCATGGAAACAGTCGTTTGACCAATCCTAATCAAATTACGATCTTTTCGTTACACCCATCAACAGAAGCAAAAAAGCAAGAAATGCCGCCTCATCTCGTCATCACTGACATTGGTCCACAACGCCACACGGGATGTTGGCACGGAACATCTTGCCCGGTCCTTTTCACTAGCTGACTGGCGTAACTGATTAGTTTCCGTAACGAAATGTGTTCACAACATAATCTGTGATGAACAAACGGAATACATCTACCTCAGAGATGTCATCGTCAACGCCCACAGGTCCCACAACTTGGTCGAAGTTGCGGAGCCAGTCGTGGTTGTAGCCAGAAGGTGCCCTAACAACATTCACTTCTTCAAAATCATCATCAACACTTGACACATCACTATCTTCCCTTTTAATTTCACCCATATCCGGAGTAAATACCGGCAGACCAGCACTAGTAAACCCAAGAAACTCCTCATCATCGGAATCAGAATCCATGAAAATTTCAGCTAAAATGGCAGCTTGATCCATGCCGATTGATTTCGATTTGAAAATTGCACAGAAAATGTACGTTATCGCACCCATTTCAACTGAAAGTCAGAAAAGGAAGTTAAACCTCTTTCACAGAAGATTCAATTTTTACATCTGGGGTTAAGATCACGTGCACACACATTATAAATCAGTTCCCCGATGATATCCGCAAGGCGACACATGTCGCCTCCAGCTGGCAGAACATGGCGACATGTGTCGCCCGCAGCGTGCTAAAGGTTAGTAGCTAAAAACACAGCAGGACAAATAGAGAAATATAGAGAATATGTGATACTCAGAACAGAAGCAAAGAACAAGGTGCTAGCAGCAAAACAGAAGTCCTGTGAAGAATTTGGAGGAAAAGCTAGAAAAAGATGCGCAAGAAAACCAGAAATTGTTCTATAAGACCCTAAAGAACATGAGGAAGGAAAAACAATGCCCTCTCAAATTTATAAAGGACAAGCAAGGCAAATTGCTTACTGCCCCGAAGGAAGTAATGGAAAGATGGAAAGAATATTTCTCAGAACTCCTTGATGGTGAGCAAGGTCAAGCATCAGAAATGATAACCACTAGCACAGAAGAGGAAACTAATGGCGATGAAGATGACATAAAGATGGAAGAACTGAAGGCAGCACTGGAGAAAATTAAGATGGGCAAAGCAGCAGGGCATGATGGTATAACACCAGAAATGGTTAAGTACATGGGAGCATCAGGCGACCTATTACTCTTAAAGGTCCTACAGGCAGTTTGGTGCAACAAGACCATACCAAAGGATTGGGAGATTGCCATCATAACACCAATTTTCAAAAAGGGTGACAATCGACAATGTGGAAACCATAGAGGCATATCCCTTCTCAGTGTCCCTGGTAAAACCTACTCTAGAATCCTAGAGCAGAGACTCAGATGCCTAGCTGAGCCACAATTGGATGAGGTCCAGTGCGGATTCCGAGCAAACTGAAGTACTCAAGACCCAATTTTCACACTCAGACAGCTGAATGAAAAGGCTCTTGAGTATAAGAGTGAGATCCATCTGTTTCATAGATCTGGAAAAGGCGTTTGACAGGGTCCCCTGGAGCAAACTTTGGGACTGTTTGGCAAGGAAGAACATTCCAGCACCTCTGGTTCATGCTATACAGAGCTTCTACAAGTCTTGCAGAAATTATGTGAGGACAGCAAACCATAAGTCAGAAGAGTTCAGAACCACTACTGGTGTAAGACAAGGTGATATCCTGTCACCTTATCTTTTCATACTCCTCATGGACCATGTTATCAAGGCATGTAAGGAGAGAACAAGAAAGTATTCAGTGGGGTACTGGAAGATAGACAGGAATGTATTTCAGAGCTGGCATTTGCTGATGATGTTGCCCTGATTGCTAAATCAGAGGCACATCTCCAATCCAACCTGCAAGTTTGGAAGGAAGAGCTGGAGAAGAGAGGGATGGTCATAAGCAGCTCTAAAACAAAATCCATGGTGATATCACGAGAAGAAAGAAGACATCAGATTAAGCTGGGAGAACAGGTCCTGGAGCAGGTCGACCACTTTAAATATCTCGGAGCTATTATAGACCGAAAGGGAGGCATCAAAGAAGAGTTGGCCACTCGAAAAGCAGCGGCTGGGAGACTTTTCCAGGCCATAAATCGAGGATTCCTCAGCAAGAAAGAGGTTGGTAAGAAAACGAAGATGGCTGTCTACCGGTCCACCTATGTCCCAGTCTTGACATATGGATGCGAGTCATGGGCAATGACTACAACCCACAAAAGCCAGATCCAAACCTCAGAAATGAGGTATCTGAGGAAGGTGGTTAAAGTAACAAGAAGAGACATGGTCTGCAACCAGACGATACGTCAAGGCCTAAAATCCCACCCGCTGCAAACCCAAGTAGAACAGTCCCAACTAAGATGGTTTGGCCATGTCTGCAGAATGGGAGACGATCTGCTACCACGACAAGCATGGGAAACAAAGAGCCAGGGATCCAGACCCCCAGGACGACCCAGAGTCCGCTGGGAGGACAACGTTAGACAATCTTTGAAGGACCGAGGACTAGAATGGAACCCGGCCAGGAAGAAGCCGATAGGATAGTCTGGCGCTCTCTCTTCCAAACCTCTACACCTCACGGTAGAAGGGGAACGACTAAGTAAGTAAGTTAGTAATTCTTAACAGAATCGTAATTAAAAACCAATGAACTACATGGATAAACCAGGAAGGGGGGGGTCTCTAAGGAGACAAAGAAAGAACAGGACCACTACCCCCTCAGGCATGTTGTATGAGGCGACTAATAAACGTTTGTGTACGTGGCTGAAGCATCCGATTGGCTAACTGGTTAGAGTGTTTTCCTCTTTGTGGCGAAGTTGCTGGGTTTCAATATCAGAACCTGGTAGTGTCACGCTGAAGTCTACCCAGATGTAAATGGGTACCTGACTCTGCTCTTGAGTTAGGGAAGACAAAAGGCAGCCAGGAAGGGAACTGGTCAAACCACCTCATAAAAAAAGCTGGACCTAGTATGGTGAAGGCTTTAACACCTCCCCTGAGGCAGTATTTGCTATGGGATAACTGTTACCTTTTTAATGAGGCTGAAAACCTCATTATGTAAAACAAATTATTACAGAAACCACTTCTGCACGAGCAAACAAATGCTGTGGTGCAGGCTTCCTGCAACGAGGCTAGCTGCAGTGGTCTTTCCATAGGGAATATAAAGGGAAATGATGGTGATACACAGAAAAGGTTTCATAACATTTAAAATCCAGAACAACATTTATTTTGAAAAAAACCTAGGCTCACATAAAAAACCGTGGATGCCATGAAATGAAATCTGTCAGATAAAACAACCACTGCACACTTCTCAACATCTCAACCCGTCATGGGTCGTAGGGGTGCCATGGTGGAAGCATCAGCAGACAGGGTCCTCCACTGCTCTCTATCCTCAGCAATGCGTACAAGTGTGGAAAAACCGTGTCCTGCCCATTCTTTGATGTTATCAGCCCAGGATTTTCTTTGCCTTCCTCTTCTCCGTTTACCTTCGACTGTTCCCTGGAGGTTCATTTTCGAAAGGGAGTCACCTCACGGTAGAAGGGGAACGACTAAGTAAGTAAGTAAGTCATGATGAGTTACATGCCCAAACCAGGCAAGCTTTCGACGTTTCACTACTGACAAAAGTGGTTCTTGGTGGCCTGCATAGGTGTTTATCTTCTCTCTAACATAGACATTTGTTTTGTGCTCTTTATAGCAAATGCGCAAAATTCTTCTATAACATTTATGCTCGAAAGCCTGAATCCTTCGCTCCGTATCTGCAGTGAGTGTCCAGCTCTCACACCCATATAAGAGAATAGATAATACAAGTGATTTGTATAATTTGATCTTCACAGGAAAACTGATGTTACTTTTCCAGATCACATTCAGTCTTGTCATGGCAGCTGAGGCCATCTCAAGTCTTGTCTTGATTTCTTTACTTGATCTCCCATCACTACATATAGTGGACCTGAGATATTTAAAGGTGTTAACTTCTTCTAACGTTTGCCCATTTAACGTAATGTTGGTCGGAACATGTTTCTTATGGCTATTCACCAATATCTTGCTTTTTTCTATATTAATTTCCATCCCATATGTTCTTGTTACTTTCTCCAGTCTAGAGGTAAGGTCTTGAAGTTCTGATTCTGTTCCAGCCATCAGATCGATATCATCAGCAAAACGTAGATTGCAAAGAGGTCGGCCTCCAATTGATATGGTTGTTTTATAATCATAAAGAGCCTCCTGCATAATATGTTCTAGATATATATTAAAGTTGCATCCTTGTATAGTGCTTCAATGATATCTATGATGTTGGTATCAAAATTGAATTTTCTCATTATTTGCCATAAGCCTTCATGCCAGACTCGATCGAAGGCTTTTGTGAAATCGATGAAGTTATGGTATAAATCGTGTTGATGCTGGAGATGTTTTTCGATCAGTAATCTAATATTGAAGATTTGTTCTGAGGTACTTCTTTTTGGTCTAAAGCCAGCCTGTTCCTCGGACAAGATTTCTTCTGGTTTCTGTTTTATTCTGTTCAAAAGTATCCTTAACATCACTTTACTTGGATGACTAATAAGGCTAATGGTTCTGTAGTTCTTGCACATTTTTAGATTTCCTTTCTTTGGAAGCGGTATTACTAATGATTGCGTCCACTCTTTTGGCCACTTTTTTGTACTCCATATCTTCTGGCAAATTGTTGTCATGATTTTTACTATATCTGGTCCTCCATATTTCAAGAGCTCTGCTGGGATATTATCCACACCCGGTGACTTCCCTCCTTTCAGCGAACATATAGCCTCTTCCACTTCTTCCCGTAATATTGCTGCATTTCCGAGTTCCCTGTTTTCGCACTTAATGTTGTTTAATATGCTATAGTCAGTGTCGAGTTTACAGTTATATAATTCTTTACAATATTCTGTCCACCTTCTCATTACAGCTGTTTTTTCATTGAGCAGAGCCCCATTGCTATCTTCTATGACAGTTACCCTGGGCTGTTGGGGGTTTTGATAGTCTTCTTAATGTGTCAAAAGCTGCCTTGCTGTTACCTTTTATTAGCCCTGTATTAATGGACTCACACTGATCAGCTACCCATTTTTCTTTGGCCTGTTTCATTTTCTTTCTAATATTTTTATTCACCATACTGTATTGCCATGCTGCTTCAGGAACCTCTTTCTTAACCTTTTTCATTTCCCGCCGTGTATCACATAACTTCAGAATGTCATCTGTAACCCATGGTTTGTTTATTTTCTTTCTTTTACCAAGTATTTCTGTTGCTGATTCAATGAGCACGTCTTTCATGTTCTCTGTGATTGAGTTGATATCATCCTCCAAAAAGTTGAGAGCTGCGAATTTTCCTCCAACAGTTGCCTCAAAGATTCCCGCGATTACACTTCTCATACATTTTGATAAATAATATGATAAAGAAAATACAATTTTAAAGAATTTTTAACAGCACAATGATAACAAAAGGCTTCATCCTCGTTCTGAATTCTCTCTGAAGCTTACAATGATATGGAACTTCTCTTACAAATTTCTCTGAAGTATAGCCATTTGAGATTGAAACATGTAGTACTGAATAGACAATATATTTTCAAGATAACCAAGAATGATTGGGGTCTCTGGTAATACACCTACATTCAACATCATGCCTAACTTATGCGTTTAAAGTCAGCTGTGAAGCCTAATCTATTTTATCAAATTAACTTCACTCTGCACTTTACTTATCTGCTTGTACCCAATTTACTTATCTGCATGCACCCGATTTACTTATCTGTTTGTACCTGATTTACTTATCTGTTTGTACCTGATTTACATATCAGTAGTCATATTGCTATACTGCTGCTCCTGATGGAGAGCCATCACAACTATTAGTGTAAGCTGATTTTTTTTTTTTTGGGGGGGGGGGGGGGGGGGGGGGGGGGGGGGGGGGGGGGGGGGGGGGAATATATCAATGACAACTTACTGTTTCCTGGTGTTGGGGGGGGGGGGGGAATATATCAATGACAACTTACTGTTTCCTGGTGTTACCATCTAATCTGGTCATTGTCACGATGTGTTCCAACAATATGCTTCTTTTCAAAACATGCTAAATAAATGTGGGTGTCTTATATCTGGTCTTTGCTATGATTTTCCTTTACACACAGACCTTTTTTTTTCAACATCTTTTGATAGGTGTTTTAACTGTCCATAAGGTTCTTAATATTCTTCTCTAAAAAACACACTAGTGTGGCTTCTGATATCTTATTTTTTTCCCCAATTTGATAACTCATAATAGCACAGGCTCTGTATTCCTTCCTGTATTCATGCACAAGAGATCTGTTGGATGATTTTAAGTGGAATCATATCAAGGTGGAAGGGGCGGTTGCTTTTTATAGTCTGAAGCTGTTGTCAACAAACTGCGTCTCAGCATAAGTGAATAGTAAGTTAATTGTTCATACATAACAGTAAATGTTAATTTATCACTTCCATATTTGTTTTTGCAATCACATAAAGCACTATTACACAGTCTACCAGTCTCTGTCAAACCGTACCCACACAAGAACATAACCACACACATAAGCTCTCTGACAATATTCACTTCGACATAACTAAATTCATGAAAAGTGGGTGATTCGGCGGGGCTGATGTAAACAAGCAGCCAACATATGCATGGGTTCCCTGTATGGGATGACTGATCACTTTACAACTGGCACAGTCATGAATCTCAAATCCCACTTTTCTGTATCGATCATCTGGTTCATTCAGCATCACACTTGTGTAGGGGCATTTAAACTGCAAAGATTGAAGCAAAACAAAATTTCCTATGATTATGTACTAGTGCCCCAAAAGCTCTAATCATTTTCAATTACAAGACTGTTGTATAAAATAAAAAAGATAACTAAAAACAGACGACATATGTGAAGAATGTAAAATAACAACACTGTTTGATTTTAGTTTGTTCTTATACACAATTAATGACTGCTTTGGCCTGGATGAAATGTGCGGAAAAAAACAAAACAAACAAGAACAGTTTGTCTTCACGAAAAATTACATTTTTCTCACCCACTCCAGCACCCCCATGCCCTTAGCCCCAGGGTAGATGCCCTGCTCGCCCTGCCCTAAGGTCGGCTCTTTTAACATATATATGTTGACATCTGCATTACTTTAACCCAGTGTAAACGCTACAGACTACAGTGACAATATGGCGCATAGACCTACTCAAATACATATATTCCTTAATATTTTAGTCATCAGCAGTAAATACAGATTCTTTGACGATTTCTATTTCTTCTACTGTTGACTTCCTGTCAAAATCAAATCAAAATTTCATAAATGAAAACTTGATGCAATATATCAAACAATCATGAATCACAGAAGTTTAAACAAATGACTGTTAGGCTATCTACAAGAAACAGCACATCCAATGCTCAAAATTTACTTGAATACGTTTCAAGAATCAATTATGAAAAAACTGTTGTGTAGAACAATCACTGGTCAGAGAATTAAGCAAGAGTGAGACTGATTCGAGATACAAACATTTTTAAAAGTACAAGGGTTAAATCATGAGAATCAAAAACCTGGGTCAACTATACATCACGAGGTTGATTACAGTATGTGACTACCCTGCCATATACATACACACATACTTTTTTTTTGCAAATAGAAATTAAATGCAAACCTCAATGTACTATCAATTCATAAAATGAACAAGAACCTACTGGCTTTCCTGAAGAAGGGTCAATGAAGTCTGCCCAGTGGCCAGAGTCCTCAAGAGCTTGACAGATTCCCACAGCTGCTTGTATGAACTGAAGCATAACAGAGAGGGCAAAAATGTTTATTTCTCTGTGAAAATCACAATGGCTTAAAGTTTCAGTGAACTGTTCTTCATCAAATTAAAATAAGGCAATTTTTTAAATAAAAAAAAAGAAAAATTAATTGTGATAAACTACACGACATGTTTCTGTGGACATGCAACAAGATACAGCCTTCAGAACAAAAAAAAAAAAAAGACAATTGTTTTATTTTCCCCAAGAACATAGAAAGAAGAGCTACAACAAAACACCCTAATACAAAAACTCAATTATTCAAAATTGATTAAAAAGAGTCAATATGTTTACTAGAAAAAAATTTAAAGAGAGGGAGACAGACAGACAGAACCCACTGGTGAAAAGCTTTACACAGTTACAAAGTTTTATGCTTGACTTAAGAAGTGAGGACTTCCCTTGAATTTAAGAAGCTCTGCATTTCACTCTTCTGTCATGAACACTGGCTTCTTACTACTTACTTACTTAGTCGTTCCTCTTCTATGGTGAGTTGTAGAGCTTTGGAAGCATACTATTCTATCGGCTGTCTTCCTCCTGGCCTGGTTCCATTCTAGTCCTCGGTCCTTCATATGATGGTATTGCCTCCCCTGCTTTGCAGTAGTGGTCCAACAATGGCCAAAACTCAAGAGTATCTAATATAGACTTCAATGGAGTCTATCTTTACACAAGATTACTATTGGCAGAAATGTAGATAGAAGAGTAGTTGTTATGAGTAAAATCATAACATATCGATCGATATCAATAAGGCTTGTTTATAGACCATGTTGTTGATGTACGTTTCCTGGGTTACCCCCGGAAGTACATCATTGTCTTTTGGATAGATATTGCAGAAGTTGTAGCCGGTCTCACTTAGCAGAAGTGAACGATACTTCGAGACCTTTCTGTGTGTTTCTTCGATGTGGACGGACGCATATTATGTCCAGCTCCTATATGTGCTCTTATGACAGAGTTCTAAAGTACTGCTACATCTAGAACGCCCATATGCTTCATTGGGTCGATGCTAGATATATATATAGTGTGAAAAGTGAATGCTGTATTCTGATGGTACGTGAGTGGAACTGTTAAATAAAGTATGCAGCAAAATGTCGAGGACATCTTGTCATTAGTCGACTGAATAGCGACGTTCAAGAATGGCTAGGTCATGCCATTGTCTTACATTTATATTGGATGCATTTAATTGGAGCCTGTACAAGTAATAAATATCTATATCGTCTTCACGTCCAAACCGGCCTTGACAAATTCTTTACTGTTGGAGACCAGAAGTGTGTTTAAAGGCTGAATATAAAACTGTTACCAGCATGATGGTATGCTGTGTTAAGTTCACACAGATACATGAATTATAATAGGAGGGACCTCTCCGAAGTCTACCCCTCTACAAATTAAAATGCTACAGTAGTAAAGCTTCTATCACATGGGAGTCTTAAGAAATTCAGGTAAGCGAAAACAATGCTGGCTGTCGCTGAGTACATTAATTCTGTTGCCTGCCGACCACATTTGCGAAGAATTTAAGCACTTATTTATCAGCTCGTTTAAGCCCCCACCCCTGATTTAAACAGTGGAATTATTATTATAATATATATAGCTCTGTTTAGAGTGTCTGTTTAGTAACTTTGACTGAGACAAACATGTAGTACATTTAAAAGATTAAATCGAAGGATAAAGAAAAGCTATCATCCTCGTATTTGGGGGTTGCGAAAAGGGTTAAGAAGTTCAAGTGGCTGCATATGTTTGAACTTAGCTGCCAATGACGGTTCTGTCTTTTCACACTGATCACTCGTTGATGGTAAGGTTGTCGGGTGTAGCTCGTCTCCCAGAAACTTCAAGGAAAGTCTACACAGTGCGTCCTTTGTCTTAAAGCGTAGGCCACTGATCCTGTCTTGTTCTAGAAATAGTACGTTCTGCTGGTACCACCAATACCTGTGATAGAAGAATAGAAAAGAACGCTCTTCTGAGTATAGCGTTCTCCAACACACAGTTATGTGTCCCCCCTCTTCTATTTCACCATCCCAATTAACTCAGAGTTTACCCTCGATGAGAATTAAATTTAATCCCTCGGGATAGAACTTCCTTTACATTTAAACTGAATAGCTTTAGCTTTACATTACATTTAAATGAAAAGGCTAAACGTACAGGTATAATATGTTTTAAATTTACATCTCCACTGTTTGAAAAGTGTTCACAATATAAATTCATTCATTTTTCTTTTACATTTGTGGAAAAGTTTGAAACTTCTATTAATTAAAATGAATATTTTCACATGGACATTTACACTGGTTTAAAGCGTGAAAAAAGGAACCCGTTACACGCCCATTGAGGCATATTGGGAATATGGTGTTAGGCCCATATTATCTTGACCGTCGGCACACTAGGGGTGATGTGGTCGGCATCACGCCGGCCGCCTTAACCTTCCCAGAGTTGCTCTGGTACCCATTTGGGGCTGGGTCGACCCAGGAGCCGTTTGTGGCCTAAAAAAATCCCACCTCATCTGGGGATCGAACCATAGACCACTGCGCTAAAAAAGCGTGAAACCTTACATTAATTTTAAAGTGAATATGTTTATAGGGACATTTACACTGCTTTGAAAATGTAAGTCTTAGAATGTACATCATTTCTTTTCATCTTTCCCTCCCTGCTCCATAGGGAACCTAGAACTACTTTATGCTTCTAGTTCTCTTTACGAAACTATCAATAAAGCAATCACCAGCCTGTGCAGTGGTGGTTCATGAATCATCATTCTATACGCTGAGGTTGCCAGCCTCAAATGCCTTTGGCATCCAATAGCGAGTTTCACACAATAAAATTCACAGGGTAATATATGCATATATATGTTAGTTCACATGTTAGTAATAAAATATGAAATGTAAATCACAACTTACGCCAATCCTGGATACAGACTTGTCGCACAGATGAATAGAAGAGACGACTTGTTCTCTTACAACACGTGCCTGGGATTTCTTTTAATTTTACAACAGATTGCCCCTTCTGACTCCGTGGTTTTTCAGTTTCCTAGTACCAGTGTTCCTTATTAAAATTTGAAAGAGATTTCCTGTGCTTTATAAGTCTTATCTGGTTCTCCAATAAAAGGTCTGGATAACAATTATGAATTATGAATCTAGTTCTTCCTCTGGCAAAGGTCTGATGTCTTGGCGAGCGTGCAAATCACAGAGAAATAAAACTGAAATTGTCAGCCTATATTCCCTCCAGTGATGTTATGAATCTAATCAGAAAGATCCAATCATTTCAAACAGGTCGGGTGTGGCACTTTCAAAATAGTTCCTACACAGAAAATTGTATCAAAAGGTCACGTCTCCCATATATGGTAATGTGATGTCTTGCATACACTCTCACCAACACATTTGTAGACTCATATTGTCTAAAATATAATAAATCCATAATTACGTTTTAACCAAGGACCGGAAGCAATTATATCATAAGTTCCGCCTTGTGCACGGGTTATCGTGTTTCGCCAGACAAACAAATCTGGTTTTATTTAACACTCCTTCCCAACATAGCTCAAATAAACAAAACACCTTCGCTTGCAAAGATGGTCAGACAGATTATGCAATAAAATATTAACGCCGGCCGGGTCACCAAACCTGGCGAAGCGTAAATACGTCTGAGGAGTGGTAAACAATAAGATACACATTACTCCCGTAGCAATTACTGTCATAGGGGAGTGGTGTGTTAGATGCTATGTCCATCCTAGAGCAAAATAGTAAAAATACAAATGAAAAGGCATGATTTATGCCAAATAAAAGCGATGAGTGAGAAAAATGAAGAAACATAAAGGATACTGCCGGAGGGCTGAAGGTGTGAGAGATCACACAAAAGAGCATGTTCAGACGTTTTGTCACACTTCAGAGATTGTCTAATGTTGTCCTTCCAGTGGATTCTGGGTCGTCCTGGAGGTCTGGATTCCTGGCTCTTAGCCTCCCATACTTATACAGATATGGGAGGCTAACACTGGCTTCAATCATTAATATATCAAGTTATGATTGTGACTCAGTGTCATATAATTCTTTTATTCACGGTTTAGTAAAATATGGGAAAACTACATGAAATGTTCTACAACAACTCTCTTCACTATAGAGGTTTGGAAGAGAAGCGTGTATCAGCTGTCTTCCTCCTGGCCTGGTTCCATTCTGGACTGTTCTATTTGGATCTACAGGGGTTGGGTTTTTAGGCCTTGATGTACAATCTATTTGCGGATCATGTCTCTTCTTGTTACTTCAACCACCTTCCTCAGATACCTCATTTCTGAGGTTTGGATCTGGCTTTTGTGGGCTGTAGTCATTGCCCATGACTTGCATCCATACGTCAAGACTGGGACATAGGTGGAGCGGTATACAGCCATCTTCGTCTTCTTACCAACTTCTCTTTTGGTGAGGAATCCTCGGTTCATGGGTTAACTACAATACAATAAATAAAAATATGGACAAGCCTAAGTTTTAATTAATGGGGGGGGGGGGGGGGGGGGGGGGGGGGGGGGGGGTGGGGGGGGCGGGGGAGAGAGAGAAGAAGAGTAGTTTGTTGAATTGGTGTGTTTGAGTATCAATATATACCTTTGTATGAGGGGGTATATTTGTGGGCCTACAGACAAATTTACTGACTGATGGACAGACAATTAGCATACATTTTACAGAGCTACAGCCACAATTACAAGGAATACATATTTCCAAAACCTTTTAGAAAATACACCTGCAGAGCTAAGCAGAGAAGATACATGGAGAACAATGCAGAGAAGGCACATGAAGAACAGACAGCACAACACAAAATACAGGCATTCATAAACAGATTAAGAAGGATTAAGCATGTATAGGATGGGAAGAAACGATGTAACGAAGACCTCATGAAAAGATGCAAAGAGACTGCAGAGCTATTGATTAGAAAAAAACGTGGAGACAGACTGGCCATACACTAATGAAGCTGATCTCTGGTGATATTCTCCAGACAATGACATGGAATCTGTAAGGAGAGGAGGGTGAAAAGATTACAATGAAAGAGATAAAGGACACAAAATATAGGTGCAGATTTGAAGAAGGTAACTGCAAGACAAGAGACAATGTGAAGGGAGAGTGATCAGTAGCTTTAGCACCCAAGGGCACAGAATGAAAATACATTTTTTTAAAAACACTTCTTGCCATAATGTATAACGTTTAATTAATAAATAATCACTGATTTAGCTTACTGACCCCCTTAACATGTCAGCTGAATCACATGTGTAATAATAAAAGTGTTATTGTACAACCTCTGTACATATATTATACCTTTTCGTAAGAGTTGTGGGCACTTATAAGCCTTATATTCCAGCTTTTCTGAAGTCGCAGGATAGGGCACACCTCTGTCTATGAAGTCTAAGTCAATCTACAGAGAAAGAATTACAATAAGAATCTGTCAGAATAAGGTATTGTAGAAGTCAATCCCTCTCTAAGAAGGGCTAACAACAAGAGGCTCCTAGACCTATTAAACACGCACAACGGTTGGGATACTGCATTACTTTCTGCGAGAGTGTACTGATTCTAGCATCGTTTAGATACAGAGTGCATTAAGAAGTGTACAGATTCAATATATTTTCTATAAACAAACTTCTTCCTGCCATAGACCTGTATCTAGATGTTCACTGAGACACATCAGCAGCATCCTACCAAGAAAGGACAAATTTTATGTTTATAGCATCAAGAAATGGGTGAGCAGGTCTAGTTAATACACTGCTCTTCCTGTCTCTCATCTTGTATACTGCATTCATTCATTCTCTCATATACTTTTACTATTAAAATGTATGCAATGACACACAGCAAAAGCAGTATAAGCATATCACATTTCCTAAACTATCATAATCAGGAAATTTTAAAACTACATTAAAGAATAAAAAAACTACATATCATGAGATTTTATGATTTGACAGGAAAGAGGCTGTCCATGTTATTTTTGCAGAATATTGAACTGTTCCAGTCTTGTCAATTTTTTGCTAATGTCTGTTGAAATCATTTCTGTCAAATATGTGGATGTATCTGACCTTTCTTTCTTTTGTCCACTTATTCATTTATAAGCAATGTCAAAAATCAAATTTAAATCAAATTTTTTTTAGCATGTTCTGATAAGAGGTAAATTCAAACTCACAATAATAACAAGAAAGATCGAGGAAAGATGAGGATTAAAACACATAAAATACTTGATGGACTAAGAGAATGGCATGGAAAAAATGTCTCCACATAAACTGTTATTGTTATTGTTAATCAGAATCGACCTCACTGCACTCTATGCAAACCCATAGGTGCTCAGTCTCCCTCAGTAAATGTCGAAGAGTATGAATGCTAATTGTACCTGTAGCACGCTGGTTGCACATACGACAGATGCATCCTCTCTCACGTCCATTTCTGCTAGTCCCATGTTTGATGCCAAACTCCAACAGCCTCAGCCTTGTTGATTCATCCATTGCAGTGTCATTATCCAGCAGGTGATCATTAAAAGCCCTTAATATCTCTCCCTTATCCTTGTCCAGTGTCCCCACTATGGGTGCTCTCGAGGCCAGTCTGTCAGCTCCTCATTGCCACGTACCCCTGCATGACCAGGACAGTAGATTCAAACCAGATCTTGAAAACTTTAGGATTCTATTGATGTTTTCCATTCCTGCCACAGCCATCCGTTCTGAACTTTCCGAAGCATGGCTTGAGAGTCTGACAATATAACTGCCCTGGTTGATGGAGTTTCAGACAGCCACCTCAGTGCTGCAGTAACTGCCTCTACCTCCATTCTCATGCTGGAGGTTGTTGTCATATAGGCTCCACTCTGTTCAGCGACGACCCTGCCCTTTATTCTCGCAGAGAAGCCCCATCCTGATTTCTCACCTCGCACTACAGACCCATCAGTGTACACAATGGCGTCATTATCCCCAGCATGATCACTTATCAGCTGATTAATCTCCAGCTCTGCTTTTCCACTGCCCCAAGATCTGCACTCTCTGCCAAGGCTAATGATGACCTGCTGGTAGTTTATACAGTTCTCCCCTGACTTACTCCACTCTTCCCCTTTGTATACATTTACAACCCTAGTCACCTGACCAATCGTAGCCTCTGCCTGTGCCATCCACGACATCCCCCTCTTGATTCTTGTTCCTTTGATGTCAGCTACATTCTCATGTAGGGGGTGTCTTTTGTCGGTGGTTACCTGCGTATATGCTTTTGCCTGGGCCATCGCATATCTGGATCTAATCGACAGCAATCCGAGCATGTATCTCATTGCCACAATGGGGGTATCACACGTACACCACAAACCTAGTCACATCCCTTCATTTTGAATGCGTTCCAGTCGTACACATTGTGACACTGACAGTGTGAGTATTCCAAGCCCGTACTCGATTACTGAAATCACGAGCTGATGATACAGGAGAAACAATAGTCTCTGTTCCAAGTGCACAGCAGCCATTATTTTTAAGGCTGCGTCCTCGCTTGCACTTCTGTATGATCAGTTTGACATGATACTTGAATGATAGCCAACGATCAAACGTTACTCCCAGATACTTCAGCCTGTCTTGCCTTTCAATGGTCTGCCCATTGAAAGTGATGTCTGGAAGGTCTGCTTTCACTATGGAGTTGTTCAAAGAGCACCTCATCACACAGGCCTTATTGGAATTGACAATAGGTCCGCATTCCTCACACCATTTAGAAACCGCCTGTAGTGTCTCTTGTATGCCTTGGACCATTTCCTGTCTGTCTGAGCCAGTTCTGTACATGATTATGTCTTCTGCGAATGTTAATGTTCGTCCCAGTCCTGTTGGTTGAAAGGTTGCTACTTTTGCTGTGTAGATATTGAACAGTACTGGTGATAGTGGAGAACCATGGAGTAATCCCGGTCAAATGCGCATTGATTCTGATGTCCAAGTTCCCAAGCGAAATGCAACTGATCTCTCCATTAAGGCAGCTGCTATCCACCTTGTTATCCAAGGGTTTACCCCACATGCCCTTATACAGTCTATTAGGGTTGCAAAGTCCACACTGTTATAAGCATCCTCTGGGTCAACTGCGACAGCCACCGTTTCTCTTTTACCCTGGAATCCCTCGTGCACATCGTACGCAAACATTCCAGCGTTACCCCATATTGTTTTCATAGGCCTATGGCTCCATGCATATGTGACCGGCTGGCAACGAAACTAAAACGTAGCTAGTTAACCAATGAGAATTAATTTAAGTTGTACTATGGAGGAGAATAAGATTCTCAAGAGCTGACTGATAACATGCCATGAGTGATTAAAAAAAGACAGCCAAATGAGTGCAGAAAGGAAGAATATGCCTTAAAAAGGTACACAACCACAGAATAGATATATTCATATATTTTTCATACACATATGCTTGCGCACGCGCATACCAACACACACAGGCAAACAGATCAGGAACTAGAGCTACATAAAAAAAAAAGGAAGAAGAGGCATATACAAGGGGCTTGACATAAGTCTTGGGCCTGACCATGAAGGACATGTCACAGAGAGCTGAAATTTTGTATAGTGTTTATTCCTTTTCAATATAGCTACCGTCTGAATTGACACACTTCTGCCATCTTATGCTTGACCTTGAAAAGACCTTGGGAGTAAAACACCCTATTTTTCAAACTAAATCAGTCATCACATGCCAGTATAACTTCTTCATCGCTGTCAAAATGATTTCCTTTTAGCAGTGTTTTAAGATTTGGGAATAGAAAAAAGTCTGATGGAGCCAAATCTGGAGAATATGGTGGGTGTGGAAGAATTTCAATATTCAAATCGTTGGCTGCTAGCTGCACAAGCCGTGCTTTGTGAGAGGGCGCGTTGTCTTGAAGCAAAGGAAGATTTTGAGTGCGCGTTATCCCTCGTTTCCTGGTCACAACCTTTCTTAGTTTGGTGAGAAGATCTGCATAGGACTGTCCATTAACTGTGTTGCCACGAGGCAGATAATCTTTCAACAGGACACCTTTGGCATCCCAAAAAACAGTCAACATCACTTTTCCTGCAGATTTCTGCGCACTCGGCTTGAAAGGTGTTGGGGAGCTGTATCTCTGTATAGCTGTTGACACCAGTTTTTTTACCGAGGACAAGAATCACGAAACACTGGTTCCATCTCCCTGTGTATTTCTGTAGGTGTTTTTCCCTGAAACATCAGAAATTTTATCACAGCTCTGGCCTCCTTCTTTTCCATTGTTTTGTCAAATCTTTGGAGCAGCAGATCCGGTCAATAGGGTACATTGCGCCATGCACCGTAGCGGGAAAACCCATTGAAGAAACAAACGCATACTTCACACATTCAGTGCAAATATGATGAACTTTAAATGTGCCGAGTTTCATCTTCCTCCTGTGACTCTTTCATGGTCATTCCCAAGACTTATGTCAAGCCCCTTGTATATGAAACTAAAGAATGGGCAGCAAATCTACATCTCAGCTGTCACTGGAAAATTTTCAGACGACTTGACAGCTGAGGCAGACCTAAAAACAGCTGCAATAACCATCGTGGGGAAAACACGAATAAAAAATGTTGCCTCGTTTTGGTGAGGCACGTCCTATTTAACCAAGTCGGTTATATTAGGGCGCATATCCAAAATAAAAATTTAGGTTCGATAATTTTAAGTGTGGATTCCGTCACTTATAACTGCCCTATTAAGGAACAATCAATTTAAAGAAGTCTGAGGTCATGACGCTCAATGTGAGCAACCCTGAGCCCATATCAGTAAGGAATCAGCAATTGGTACAGACAGATACCTTCACATACCTAGGAAGCATAGTAACACCAGACGGTGGGGCAGGCAAAGACATCAACATCAGAATGAATAAGGCAAGAACAGCCTTCTTTAGCCTAAATAACATCTGGAAGTCCTCCCAATACAGCACAAGCACAAAATTAAGATTATACCAGAGCTGCGTGCTTTCTGTGCTTCTCTATGGTGCAGAATGCTGGAGAGTCACAGAGAAGGAAATGTCAAAATTGTCCTCTTTTCACACAACATGCCTAAGAAAAATTCACCGCATTTTTTGGCCGAATACCATCACCAACCAAGATCTGCTTACTCGTAGCAAGCAAGAGGACATGCACACCATCATAGCTGGCAGACGCTGGAGCTGAGTTGGTCATGTCCTCAGAAGAGACCCCGATGCCATCACAAGAACAGCTATGCTTTGGACCCCCGAAGGAAAGCGAAAGAGAGGCCGACCAAAAACAACTTGGCGGAGGACTGTGGAGGCTGAGATGCAAAGAATGAACCAGAGTTGGGGCACTGTACGAAGGATGGCCACCGACCGTGCAAAGTGGAATCAATTTGTTGTTGCCCTACAAGACGCCACTAGGCGTGATGGCCACTGACTGCTTTGACGGTCGGTGGTTAAGGATCGAAGAAGAAGAAGATTAAGGAACAACAAAAGAATTAAAAAAGCCTCTCAGAAGTACTAATAGAAACCAGCAACACATTAAACAAAGTGAAAATACATTGAATATGTGCCCAATGCAAAATATATGGAAATGAGCAGCTAGACTTGCCAAAGAAGGAAGAGAAAAAAATCAAAGTGAAGACAGGATGACAACATATGAAGAGATAAAGCAATAATCAAAATAGCTTATAAACAAAAATGGCACAGAGAACAAACAGTCAGATATAACAGAAGTATACTACTCTTTGCTAATGGATGGGTATGAAACAAATTGAAAAAAGGTGATTCGTCTTATGAGGACAAAAGACAAAGTAGAGATCAAGTCATCATTTTCAGATTGAGAACCATCTGCTACAAACTCTACCATCTGTTCCAAAAAATAAAAAACTGCGTCCATGTGAGGGAGGTAAGCCAGAAGTAGAGCATGTCCTCAAAGAATGTAGATTTCATGAACGCAGCATAGTTGACAGAATGCCCTCAGCAACCCCTACTAGAGGAGAAACATGTGGCCATGACAGAAGGGTAGCACATGCCATCAACTTTATATTAAAAATGTTATATATTATACTAGAGGAAAGGATGAAAAAAAAAAAAAAAAGCAGAAATATTGAATATGAAATAAGGAAATGTATGAACTATCACCAACTGCAACAATCTCAGGATAACTTGGAAGGTCAGGGCATCTCCAAGTGGAAGGAATACAACAAAGTTCAGAGAAAACCATGAGAAAGATAGTGATTTCGAGGAATACCAAACTAAAAAGCTTCAACTGAACTGCCTAAGCAATGTGTCTGTGCTGTGAAGAGACAATGTAAATAACTAAAACAACAGTAATGAAGCAAAAAATAAACTGTTGTAAAGGGTCTATGGTGAAATTTAAAGCTGAGGAAAATGTTTCAATTCAAACCCTCTGCCAAAACACACAAAAATATACTTGAAAAAATGAGATCAAACTGAGCCAGCCTTCCCCTCTAATAAACTTCAAGGAAGTAAATAGCTAAAATACTTGCCAACGAGTGGGCCTTTTTTGATTACCAGATTATCTTTTGTTGTGTCACTCTCTTATAGTTTCCTAATAATTCTGATCAACATTACAATCAAATTCAGCACTTCTGTGAACGTAATATCAGTTTTGGGACAATAATATTATGCTCACATCAAACAAATGAAATATGATATACTTGCTTCGTCTAATGAAGTTAAAAACTGTTCAACTATATCCACGTGTCTCTGTGATGGAAGCTTGGGCAACATGTTGTCAGGATCAAATGCTGGAGGAGTCACTTGACTTATATCTATCATCTGGCTCAAGCTTCTAGTATTGACGCAGGGACCAACTCTGCCAGGCATAGGAAACCTCCTGTCCTGAGGGCCTAATGGGCCTAACAGCCGATCTGGCCACACTGTCTGTGATTCTACAGAATAAAAACAAAGGTATTGTTCTAGATAAGAAAATTTGCCACCATGTTAAAACTACATCATTTTCTGGAGTCACTTAAAACAATGTTATCTGAGAATGTCACAAAGGAACAATAAATACTGGAGGATACAGATTCACAAATCTCCACTACAGCAATGGTACTGATGCACTGGCTGAATGACTCAAGAAGAACAAGAAATACAGGAACACATAGCCAGACATCATAATACTTCTACAGACCATAGTATAGACATCAACACTGTTGCCCAAACTGCAACACTAGGCAATCTGAACTTGATAAAGTTGACCAAATCCAAGCCAAGAAAATTATTACAGGATGAGGACACATCTGGTTCATCGGCAAGAACATGCAATAACAACCACAGCTAAACCATGTGAGATTCAATCTTCCACTAAGAAATATCTTAGCACTAATCATGGGGTTCAAACGTAAAAAAAAAAAGTTATGATACAAGCACAGTAATACCTCAGAACAAGAAAGAAACAAACAAACAAAAAAAGCTTTTATAATCTGCTTTTTGGATTTTATGAGGGCAATGGCTACTCATGCCCATTCCTATTCCTCGCTTGCTCATTAACATGTTATCAGAAAGATTATTAACTACTTCTCTCACTATGTGTGAGTGAATGCACTCACTATGTGTGAGTGAATGCACACGTAAAGAAAAACTGACAATACTATGTAAATACTGGCAAAATTGCTATATCTACAACAACAAAAAAGAGTTGTAGTCTTACAAATAAATTGTTTGTTGATTAAATTTATGAGCAGTTTTTTGGACTAAATTTTCTACAAAATGGAGTAGCCATGTCCATGTCCAACCTTCATCAGTCACCTTTTATGACGCATGGTAGGTTACAGAATTATTATTATTCTTTGCTCCCATTTCAGGCCCCAGTAAAATGGGTGCTAATTAGTTACAGCCTTTCATAAACAGGTGCTTGCGTAGAAAAGAAGGATTGAAATTGTATGACAAGGTCACCAGTGTGGGAATGATGACAAGAACCAGACAGGTGCCAGTGGAATAAGAGATGAGAAGACACTGGAGATGATAGAACATACATTAAAGAAAATCTGTTGATAGCCTTACAAGGCCTAGTTTTGGAACCCCAGGGTAAGAGAAGCAGAGGTAGAGACAGAAAAACACATGGAGAAGAGCAATGCAGACAGAAATGAAAATGATGAGTAAGACACGGAAAGACCATGAGCTGACGTCATGTGACAGGAAGACTTGTCATACTTTTGCTGAAGGTCTATGCTTCCCAGGGAGTAGAAGAGTAGTGAATGAATGAAGTGACATCACCTACAGAAACTAGGGAATATAATACTAACTTGTAGATTCATCAGATGGGTCTTGTATGTGTACATCGAGAATATCTGATGCTGAAGAAAAAGCTCTGCACCGTTTCAACATTAATCGCAGCACTGGCAAATACATCACCATTTTGGAACTATTTGATAGCTGATAACATAAAAAATAGGAAGCATATGAATATCACATATAAACACATAATTTAAAAAAAAAATAAAGAACAACAAAATTGTGTGTAAAATTACAGTCTTAAGAATCATGTATTGCTTACAAGGCAGTCCTCTACAGAATAATATATTACCAAAAAACTGGGTGCCAGTGGTCAGGATGGAAAACGTTATAAAAAAGCCTGAAAGGTTACTCTCAAAGGACTTTAAAAAAAAAGGATCAAAACCACGTCAAATTTGGTATGCATTATTATTTTTTAACTTCCACCACGGTCAAAACATTTCAGAACAATTTGTCATCATTAAACATGACATATGATCATAAGTGCATAATAAAAAAGTGTCAGTTCAGTGAATTCCTAAAAAGGGAAAGCAGTATAACACAACACAAATGTATGAATAAGTGTTATGAATACTTTACAGACACTTCTGGGTGCTGCAAAAAATACGTGAGGAGGTCAGAGAGAAGAAACAAACATCTAGATGGTTATCCATGCTGTAGTTTCCCACTTTTGGTGTTAACCCTCAGTATACTGAGAAAAAAACTCTAAGGGATTTATGTGTTACATCTGAGTTCTTGCACAGCCTGAAATAAGTGGATGAAGAGTTAACAAGATAACTCAAGCTACTTATATTTATAAAGCATGTTCAAGCCACCACATGAATGCCATGTCAATGAATTTAGGCTTTTGTTTTAATATGGTAGTAACAGTTTTAAAAAAAAGCCATTGTAAAAATAGGTCTTGTAAATAAGGTTTACGATTATTCATAAACAAAATCTGACATTTTCTTAAAATTCGTTTCTGACAGAAAATGAATACTTTAAATAATGATAAATAATTGATTAATAAGACAGAACAAATTAATGACAGCTGCTTATAATATATTTTCACAGAAAAACAAAATTAACAAATTTTAAACCATCAATCCTCATTTCATTTGCAAATAAAGCACTCACGTATAATCAAAGCAGTAAGTAGAAAAAGACAAAAACACTGACAATATTAGCAAAATAATAAAACTAAACCTTGAGTCATGAGAGCTTAAAAAAAAGAACATAGAGTAATGGGAAATCCTTAGCAGTCAACACTTAGAAAAGAGGTGATGTGTGATGATGATGAATCACAGCTGTAAAAATGCTTTTTAATTAAAGAAAAAAACACAAAACAAAGACAAGTAACAACAAAAATATAAATAAATTATAAAAACTGAGTAGACCCATGTTATACATAAGATCACACACAGCAGTAAAATTCCTAAAGTTTCAAAGGAGACCAACACAAAAAAAGATCACTACTCCCTCCGGGCCTTTTGTAAAGAGGTGACTACGAAAAAAATTGTTTGCACGGGGCCAGCAAACTCATCACATAAAACAAACTAATACAGAAACCCCTACGGTAAGCACACTCGCACATGAAATGTTTTAGTATAGGCTTTCTTAATGGGGGCTACTTGCAATGATGGCCCCGTGTCTCTTAAGGTGTCAAAACAGGGACATTCATTCTTTAAAGCTGCACACGCTCTTTTTATACCCTCAGGTATATCATAAAATACAACCTAAATGAAGTTGTTCATGGGGTTGGCAACTTCATCATGTAAAACAAATTGCTAAAGATACCACTGCCGCAAGAGTTTGCGTTTTAATGCAGGCGTTCTCAAGGGGGCTATCTTTCGTGGTGGCGCCATGCTCCGCAAGGAGTGAAAAAGGTGATGATGATAATGAATATGAAGATGCTCTTTTTATATGAAAATCTGAGGAATGTAATATTCAAACTATTTATAAACACTTACTGTTGCTGCCATTGCAAAACTTGTATAAACAAATCTGTCACAGATTCTGAAAAGATACCAAAGACAAGACAAAGAAAATAATTTATGGCTCTACAAAACTTATATGAAGAAATGTTGTCGCAGATTCTGAAAAGATACCAGAGACAAGACAAAGAAAATAATTTATAGCTCTATAGCGTTCACTTATCTTCAGCTCCTTGTTGAGCACGTGCCTTCAATAAATTCATACCAAGCCGTCCTATTTTGTGCTATCCATTCGAGACCTTCCTTTGTCATTTTTAGCCCTCTTATGTCTGTCCCCAATGACCTTCTCCATGTGTTTTTAGGCTTCCCTTTATTCCTCCTAATCTGGAGATTCCAGAAAGAAGGACCGCCTTAAAATGCTACCAACTGGCTTACTCAATATGTGTCATATCCAATGCCAGCTCCTTCTCCTCACCTCTTGTGTTACTGGTATGCGTCCAGTTCTTTCCATCAGTTCCACACTGGTGATCTTGTCATAACATTTCCATCCCTCTATTCTGTGTAAGTACCCATTTATGAAAGGTGCAAATACCCATTTATTTTAAGGTGCAAGTACCCATTTATGAAAGGTGTAAGTACTCCTTCATTAACTCTTACTATCCGGCAAGCCTCGTGAAGTGGCGCGGGTTTAGTACCAATTTTATGGCTCGCCAGTTCAAGTGGCGCGCGACGGTAACGATAGCTAAATTAGCGCGTAAAAACGCGGTTTTAGCTCCCGTATAGTAAGAGTTAAAGGTGTAAGTACCCATTTATGAAAGTCTGTAACTTTCTGGTTGTCAATTTTGTTTTTCTCCACGTTTCAGATAAATACAATAGTACTGCCATAACATTAGAGCTGAAGATTCTTACTTAGCTCTACAACATAACAGACTATAATTAAATAAATGAAGAAATGTGACATCTCCTTCACTTGTGCTCCTTTCAGAGCAAGGAGCCACCATTGCAGCTGGTTCCCTAGCTGGAAGCCTCCACCAAGCATTCACATGCTTTTGCAGCAGTGGTTTCTGTGGCAATTTGTTCTGCATGATGAGGTTCCAAACCTTTTGCACAACTTAAAATTAGTTGCCTGAAGAGAAGTAGTCATGTTCTTTTGTTTTCTCTTTACAGACCCCCTTGAACTACATGGGGGGCTAGAAATGTGTGACCTTCATAACAAATGTAAAAATAAAATCTGTGCAGCACATCACACCTGTGTTGAAATGCAATTCTGAAATGACAGAGGTGTATATGTCAAATGGAAAATTCCTCTTTCACTATCAATATTCAACATCAGATAATGGGGCTAGCAACCTCATCGTGTAAAACAAATTGCCACAGATACCATCACTACAGCAGCATGTGAATGCTTGGTGCAGGCTGCATGTAAGTGAACCAGCTGCAGTGGGGGCTTTACGCTCCATAAGAAACGCAAAGGAAAAAGAAGAAGAGAAGATTCAACATCAGAGGAGTCTCTGACTGTACACCATTGTAAATGAGAAGATTAGGGTGACAAAGTTGTGAACAAAGATGAGATTTCATAAACCAGGAGCTGTTCTTAAATGAACCACATACAATTCGAGAGCACAGACATACTGGAAACTTAAAATGTAGACTACATACATGGATTATATGAAGGAAATGAGAACAGACAGAAAAAGCGATAGTCCAAACAAGAAGAAAACACTCATAAAGATGAAGATAACAATCACATTTCCAGCCTGGCACATTAAGTTTTGTAGGTGATGCCTTAACTGCAGAAAAATATTCTGTGTACTGATGTTTGGCATTACAACTTGATCAAGATTTAATTACCTGCAAAGATGCCAAAGACATGAGGTTTAAAAAAAGCTGAACTAAATAATATCTGAAACTCTCTCTCACCTGAAATAATGTGTTTGTCCTTTAAATATCAAATCTCTGAATTTTCTCAAAAGGCTCAGCTAAGAAGAAGTTATATTTCATATAGGATCACCATGTTTCAGACCTAATTTATGTACCTTCAGAGCCCTGGAGAAGTTAAAGTAAAAGTATAAAATTACACATAAATGACTGCTGTAACATGGTCACAAACAATGGTTTTTGCCCTGACAGCACCATAATGACCAAACACTTATTTCAGCAATTATTTTTAGTGGTGGGAACATGAACATCAGTCACATAATCTCTTCCTTAAATCTTCACTCACCAAGGCATTTGCCCTCATTAAACCTGCCCTAGAATAGAAAAGGTCATCAGAAACCTAAGCAAACAGGTATCAACTGGGAATCCTCACAGCCCTACCAAAAAAAAAATTTTTTTTTGGTGCCAAACATTTTACTCTTGATTGTACATAAATTAGGCCTGCTCAATCCAAATATCACATTTACTTGTCTGTAACAGCTCTAGTTTTTGAGATACAGACATTTTTGTATTTCATTAATACAGGGTGACCCCAAAAAAAAACGGGCCCACGCGCACATTGTTTTTGCACGCGCGGGCCCGTTTTTTTTGGGTCACCCTGAATTATTACAATATTTTCTATATAAGGCTATGTAAAAAAAACTATTGCTGTCTAGTCCTTTACAAAAGAATACTGCTTGTTTACTCTCAGTTTCAGTTTTCCAAGAATCGTCCCAGAATTGCCTTTTTTTAGATTTTAAGCCACATCATGCATGTTAGTATGCTACTTATTTTATTACACTTCTAACAGAGAATGGCATCATCTTCAAGAAGAGCATGTTTTCTTTCACCGCATTTATTTTGTTATATTTGTGGAGAGTACACTTTCAAAGAAGAACATAGGAAGCATATTACTGTTTTTGTGAAAAAGGCATACTTTGCTTACTTTAAAGTAAAACTAGGTGACCAGGACAAGTTTTGGGCTCCTCATATTGTTTGCAAAACATGTGTTGAACACCTGCGACAGTGGACTTGTGGGAAAAGAAAATGTTTAAAATTTGGAATTCCAATGGTTTGGAGAGAGCCCAAGAACCACTATGATGACTGTTATTTCTGTGTTGTGAATATTAAGGGAATTAATGGAAAAAAATCACAAAAAGTGGAAATATCCAGATTTAGATTCTGCTAGGCGACCTGTTCCACACGAAGATGACATACCAATTCCAACTTTCAGTCAGATTTCGGATTCCCTGCTAGAAGATGAGACAGCAGTGGCATGTGGAACGACAAGTGACAGTGATAGTGATTTCGAAGATGATTTTTCAGATGCTCAACGCTTCGACCAGCTTGAACTAAATGATCTAATCCGAGATCTATATCTCTCCAACGAATCTTCAGAACTTTTGGCTTCAAGATTGAAAGAACAAAAAATTACTGACTGCTGAAACAAAGGTTACATTTTATCACAGCAGAGAGCAAGCTTTTATTCCATTCTTTTGTAAAGAAAACAACCTTGTGTTTTGTACTAATGTAGGAGGTCTTGTTAACAAAATGGGTGTAAGTTATACACCAGATTAGTGGCGACTTTTCATTGACAGCTCTAAAAGAAGTTTGAAGGGTGTTCTCTTACACAATGGTAACAAATATGGCTCAATTCCAATTGCTCATTCTACTACAATGAAGGAGGAGTATGCTACAATAAGCACAGTTCTGGAAAAATTGAAGTATTTAGAACACAACTGGATGGTTTGCGTAGATCTTAAAATGATGAACTTCTTGCTTGGCCAGCAAATGGGATTCACCAAATATCCATGCTTTATATGTTTGTGGGATAGCAGGGCAAAAGATATGCACTGGACAAAGAAACAGTGGCTGTTGAGGGATGAATTTAAAGTTGGAGAAAAAAATATTGTCAATAAGCCTCTCATTTATCGAAAAAGAGTTCTACTGCCACCATTACATATAAAGCTTGGTTTGATGAAGTAATTTGTTAAGGCACTGAACAAAGATGGTACCTGTTTTAATTACTTATGCAGAAAGTTTCCAGAATTGAGCATAGACAAACTTAAAGCTGGAATTTTTGATGGACATCAAATTAGAAAGTTAATAAACGATCCAAATTTTATTGATTCCATGAACAAAACAGAGTCCACAGCCTGGTCATCATCTGTTTTAGTTGTGCAAAACTTTCTGGGTAACTTTAAAGCAGACAAGCATTCTGAATTAGTTGGAAACATGCTGTCGAGTTTTTGTGAACTTGGATGCAACATGAGCATAAAATTGCACACCTCCATAACCATTTACATTTATTTCCGGAGAATCTTGGCGACTTTAGTGAGGAGCAAGGTGAAAGATTTTACCAAGATATAAAAACAATGGAAGAGAGATACCAGGAAATTTGGGAAGCCCACATGATGGCAGATTACTGTTGGACCCTTAAGCGTGACTGTCCGGGCATATCACATTCCAGGAAGTCCTCGAAAAGATCCTTTCTGCGTGTTGACTAAACAAGTGCTAGTGATAAAGTTTTATTACATTTTTGGTAATATATGCACAGTAATTACATATAATATGAATGCAGACTAAAGTCAAAATGCCACTGATAGCACCTAACTCTAGGATTGTACATAACAATTGCCCTACTAATATGGTCATTCTTAGTTATCTCAAAAACTAGAGCTGATAGAAAAAATCTGATTACATTTTTGCAATCAGCAACCCAAAATTACTCAAGAACAGCTATAAAATTCAAGGCACCAAAATGTATGTATACCAGTGATAAGAATTCCTGTTTACATGACAAATAACAGTTTAATATGCAACATTATCACACTCCTAACAGAGGTTTGTTTTTTTATTCATCTGTTCTTGGTTCCTAATAACTATTTTTCTCTCCATGGTAAGTTTTCACTGCCTTTGAAATGCCTATTCTTCTACCAGGTGTGACAGCTGTGTGGTGGATGGTGGAAAGGCCTCTAAATAAAGCTATTTGTTTCCATGTTACTTTGATTTCACCCGTTTCTCCAGAAAATGGGCAACTGAAAAGTGTGAATCAGGCATAAAGGAGAAATGAAAATAGTGCTCATTGCTGCCTGTGTCAAACATGTGTCAGTTACGGGTATAAATACTAGCATTATTCGTAACAATCTACTGGGATAGCACCATATCAGTGTGGATAACAAAAGGGAAAGATGTTAGCAGCATACAACGCATTTCTAGGAAATTTTATTAAATAGCACCCTTCTTCTTCTTCTTCCTCGTTCGTCCTGAAAAGGACGTTGGTTGCGGTGTATCTATTTACAGCGAAGCTGCGATATCTGCGCCTTTCAGCAGACACATCCAACTTCAGCACGGCATTTTTTGGAACCGGGTTTGCCTTCCCTCTTCGATCCCTACTCTCTCAGCCAGACTGCAGTGATGCAGCCTGTTTCCAGGATCATCACTTGGAGGTGGAGTAGGGTCTTGGTCAGCTCTGGTTCGCTGACCCTGACGCAAGCAGTCAAGCTATGGGTCGCTGACTGCATTCTCTTTTGCTGCGTCTTTGGGTCCCAAATAGCACTCAAGTTTCGTACATCAAACGTCTTGTAAAGTCATTCGCAATGTTCCTGTTTTCTGCATCAAGTTTCTTGAGTTGTTATTTCACAACTTCTCGTCTACTAGGAAAACATATCAACATGGACCAGATATGATATTTTCACAGAAGTTCTCATATTCATAACATTTATCTCCACTCTCTCACATTCGTTCGAAAGCCAGCCTTGCATAAACAAGAATAACAATGGGCATGTTTCATGATATGAACAGGGCTAATTCACAGTTTTAAATAATTACTAAAATAAATAATGTACGAAATGTTCATGAAAATGAAAACACCTACCAAAACAAAATCACAAACATACGTTTCTGATTAAATTGAAAATTTCAAGTCATCTTCCTACTTTCCTTTTGAGGTCAAAATTCGTTTTCTCAATGGTGATAATGTATCGATACCATGCAAAATACTCATGCTACCTTTATGCAGTTTTGGTAATGTAATCGATACTTCCAGGCAAACAAGAGAAGAAATCCAAATTTAGGACTAACCACGAATATGATGTATTTTTGTATAACAAGACCAGTAAATTAATAACGAATATGATGTATACCAAGACCAGTAAATCTTTTATAACTGGATATACGCCCTAATATAACCGACGAACCTTGCGTCTAAGTTAAACTGAGTCATCATCATCATCAGCTGCCATCTCCACAACGAAGGTTGGCTGTAATGGATCTCCAAAGTCTTCTGTCTCTTGTCTTGGTGGTGCACTCTGATAGACTCTTTCCTGTCCATCTCTTGATGTTATTTTCCCACTTATAGCGCTGCCTTCCCCTTGCACGTTTGCCTTTACCTCTCCCTTCTATCATGGTCTTCTGCAAGGTGTTATGTCTTTTGATGTGGCCAAAGTATTTTAGCTGCCGAACTTTGATCTCCCTCATTAGTTCTCTTTTCATACCTAGATTTTCTAGGACCTCCTTATTTGTTTTCTTCTCTTTCCATGAGATACGCCCCATTCTTCTATATATCCACATTTCAAGAGCCTCAATTATTTCTTCCAAATGCTTATTCATCGTCCATGTTTCTGCACCATACAGAAATGCAGAATATATATATAAACTGAGTACGCCTCTCCAAAAACGAGGTATAAAAAGGGAGGTAAAGGATCCCGCTACACGCCCATTGCAGCATATTGGGAACATGGTGTTATGCCCATATTTTCTTGACCATTGGTACACTAGGGGTGATGTGGTCAGCCAGTGCACAAACCACTGAACTATCGCGGCTCCCGAACACGAGGCATAGCTTCTTTACAATAAAAATAAAAACTGCGCGTGGTAGTTGTGCAGTTCATCGAGCGAGGAATAAATCACATTGTTTATTATACCCGACAGCCGGGGTGGACTTACAGTGCTCGGGGCTCCTTGGCAAAAAAGGGGTCCTTGGCCCCTGGTTATTGGTTCAACATTTATTACTGGTTCTAAATGACCAAATCCCAGCTATGGTAGCGACCGAAATTCCCAAACACTCAGTCCACTCTTGCCTGATGGTCAAACAATCGCGAACTGTTGAAATAATTTAAAATTCATATTCCTTTTTGCTCTTTATGGAGCACGGGGCCACTCCTGCAGTTTGTCACCTTACAGGAAGCTTCCACCAAGTATTTACATGTTCATGCAGTGGTAGTTTCTTTAGCAGTACGGTACGTTTTACGTCATGCAGTTGCCAGCATTAAGCGATGTGTGGCTTAATTAGCTTCTTTGTGCTTATAAGTTCAACCTTTCCTCTCGCACTGCATATGGAATCGTCTAACACGGACAGCAGCAAGATAGTAGTCTGTTTCCAGGGTGATTATTTGGGGATTACTTTTTTTTTTCTTATAATATTTGCCCCTTCAATCACAGCTGACTATGTGAATGCGCCCCTGAGGTGACAGCCCTCTTACCTGCTTATTTTCCTGGTGTTCCTTTCGACGTCCCTCCCTTCTGCTTGTTTTGTGACCTTCTTTTCGCCCAAACTGAGGTGGCGCCGCAGATAGCATCGCCGCTTGGTGTGATCGACAGCTTCATCCTCCCAGGTTGCTAGATTTATGTCCAGTGACATAATGTTTCTCTTGCATATCTCATTGAATGTCGGCTGCGGTCGCCCAACTGTTCTTTTGCCATCTGCCAGTTGTCCGTAGAAGATATCTTCCGAGATACGATCATCTTCCATGCGGCGGACACAGCCAAGCCAGCGTAGTCTTCGCAGTCAAAGCAGTGTATACCTGCTTTGAAGGCCAGCACTTGACAACATCTCGACATTAGTCCACGAAATGCCAAGGATGTGGCGCAAACACCGCAGATGGAAGGTATTGAGCCTTCTTTCTTGCTTAGAATAGGTTGTCCATGTCTCGCTACCATACAGAAGTGTGCTGGTGACGAGGGTGTTATATACCGCAGCTTTGGTCTTCATCGTGAGTTTAGAGTTTCCCCAAACACTCTATGTGAGGCGGGCAAAGGTAGCTGCAGCTTTGCCAATTTCTGTGTCCAGAGAGACACCGAATAATAGAACCACGAAAAAAGACCGGAGGCTTTCAACATGTCGAGTGAACATTTTTAATCAAGAAAATGTGACAAGCAGGGGGACAAGTGCGGGCAGATGTTTCCTACGCAATTCCAGAATTTTATACCAAAAAATAGTTACCCATCTATTTCTATTAACAACGCACAAGAGCAATGGGATTTTCTCGCATAATTTGCCGACAAAGTGCAATGAAACGAATGTAATCAGTGTATAATAGCTGCGCTAGAAAAGGTACATTTGGTTATATTTGTTCCGACAAACGTAGGGGTTTATTGTGGTGGGGAGGGGCCGCGAGGTTGGGTTAATTTTGTTCACTAGGCTCAGGAAATAAGGGTAACAAATTTTGGCTCCTTACCCATTCCCAGGTTTCAGTTAATATACGCCCATGTGAATGTTATCAGCAGTGTTCAGTGAACTTCTCCTCAGGCGTCTAATTAAAAAAAAAAAATTAAATGGTTTGGTCAGCTTGTTGAGGTGCAAGCTATACCACGTGGTCACCCCGGCACATAAATAAAACCTCCAATCCGCCCCCAAACTCGCTCATCCAATCGTACCACCCCATTAACTCACGCCTGACCACCCAAACATGTACCAACACCCCTACACCAGTGCGATGCCACACGCCACCCAGTTAATATCCCATCTTTCCCTCCATCCCCCAGGGTTAACTTACTCAGCCAGCACTTGTCCCCTCAATAACCCACGGTAAAATCCTCCTGCGACATTCTCACCCAACCAAGTCCCAACAACAGTCCAACCTATCCACACAACGTCCTATTCCACCACTTCACCCGGCTTACCACACCACGTTTGCGTACCCACAATCTCAAATACATAGCCAATCCCAACCACGTTCGAAGCCGTATAGGTATTGCTAGTCAACAAGTCCCACAGCTACTCCGCCACCAACTACCCCATAAAATGGGCGCCCCCATCGAAACAGACCCTCAGCGGCCGTGTGTCCAAACAACCCCAACCAAGTATCGACACACTCCCGCTCGGTGAACCTGATCCCGCTGTAGAGTAGTCATGAGTACATTCATGGTATGGGTGCCCCTAGTACTCAAGCGGGAGACCAACCCAGAGGGAGATTACTTTGCAAACCCACCGGCGTGCACCCCTACAGCACTGCAACGATTAAACGCCAGTTAGCTCATAAAACATAATTTTCCTCCTCCACTACCCTTCATCATAAATCCCACAACTCACCTCAACATAACCCTCTAAAAAAAAATAACAACATAAACAAACCCCACCCACATCCAACCCTCACATTAATCAAAACTCAACCCCATCACATCAAACACTTCACCTTAAGCCAAAAAACACAACTATGTCCAATACACCTGTACCAGCCCCAACAACTCCCTCACAAGACCGACCCCCCCCCAATATCGGTTCCACCCTATTCCCCTCCACACATCAACTGTTACGAACCATTTACTTTTTACATGTGGCCCCCATTATCCGCTAGATCCTTATACATCATTTTAATCATAACTCCCTTCATCTCCCCCTTTGCACACCAAAACAAAATCAACTAGTACATCCACTCCAAAGGGAATAATTTGCAAGTCGTACCACCCTCGCCCCAACTTCCACTCTGCCCCATAATCAACCCAACTATACTTCAACCACACTGCCCACAAAATTCTACTCACAAACCCCGCACTACACTCACCAAAATAATGCATCTTACATGTTCCACCCTCGATCACCGATCCTCACAATCCAAAACCACTCGCGAGCCACCTTCCTCTTCCCCTAACTGTTGTGTGTCCAACACGACCCACCTCCACACATGGGGTGTACAATAACTCCCATAACCAGCCTATGACATTACTTATACTGTCCCCGCCAACCACACCTCCCAACTCCCCTCATTCAAAACTCTAATATGGTTCCAGTCTAATACCTGCCACCAGCTTTCACAATATTCCCCACAACGGTGTAATCCGCCTATCACCAATTGGGGCCAAACATACATCAAAGAACGAAGACTAACGAATTGATGTAACACATTCCGTACATCTAAAACTCCATTATACCCCTAAATTCACCACATCCTAATATAACACCACGGCCTCAAATCACTGACCACATATAAGCGACTTTGTTGACCACACTGTCTCACTAAACCCCCCAAATGTCATCTCGCATACAAACACCAACAACAAATAACACCCACCCAATTCCAAAACCTCATAGACCCAACTCAGGCCCCCTCATAACATCATGAAACTTTCCCCCCATTCCATCAACAAACGTGACGCCCGCTCCACATCACCACATGTCGTACTTTGCACACCCAACCCCTAATTTAATCACCTCATTCTTCCTCACTCTATATCCCTAGATCCCAGAGCTATTATGAGTCACCATTATTCGTTATATTGTGTCCTGATTATAACCATCATCCACAACCTCCAAACTTTTCATTCCATCTTCTTCTCACTTCCAGACTCCCTTCATTTTCCCCATATCACCGTAGATACACTTCTGGGGTCTACCCTCTACTCATCTGTTGGTGTGTCACAAAGTATCTCTTCCTTAAAATTCCTTACATCAATCCTTACACAATAACCAAAACTTCAACTCCACCCATGTCCACACTCTTTAAACAACCTGTTACATGTGGTTGGGCCACCCCGCCCTTGCACTCTCGGCTCACACAAGCCTGACTCTTATCTCTAAGTTACAGCATCACTAAGTCTGGGGTCCGCTGCTTCCGCCCCTCAACTCACCGTGTACACTATTCTATAGACACATTCGCTTCCACCACATATTCGTAGTCTCTCCTTGATCCCTCCAGGCTCCAAACTTTACCCTCTCTACCCTTAATTTACATTCCCAATCGCTCATGTGCCAACGTTTACTCACCTCAAATTTCGAAATCATTCACTGTCCATGCGTGTTCATCTATAGTACATTGCTGGGTCTGGATCAATGTCATCCCCCTACCAAAATCAACTCAATTTTCATCTCATTATTTCCCGTGACTATCATACTCAATCCCTACACCCCTTTATCCTAACCTTGTACCTGACCACAGGCCAGCGGTAGAGGGGGGTCTTAATTCCTACTATGCAGACCATACATGTAATAATCCGAACACTAACCGCAAAACCAAAGAAGGCAACATAAGAACAACAAGACCATATAAATCCCCCAAAACCCTTTACATAATCCCTCCATCCGGTCACAAAGGGGTCTAATGTTACCTAAACCGCACTGGGAAGGGGGTATGACTATGACCAAGACTTAGTGCATTTTTGGCGTTCCAAATGGGGACAGCGGCTTGACCCAAGCTCCTTAAAACAGCGGGTGGCAAACAACCCAGTCCAGTGAAATTGCCAACTCCCTTTGTCACCGCACTACTGTAAAACAAATCCCATGTCATTTTGGTGGCAGTTGGTATAATGGTTCTTCCAAATACACCAATCCAAGTAGCTCCAATCCCTCAAAAAATGGTAAAACAATTGCCTTGCATAATAACCTACCATTCCTGTCCCTTGTCCCATCGACGTGTAAACCAGAAAACGTCTGTACAACCGTCTTCCTTAACCCACGCCCCCAACATGAACAATAGTGTCAACACATGTTCCGGTAATTAACCTTACAAAAAACAATATACTCCCACGTACCTATTCATTAAATGCCCCAAATTACATCAATAACCCTAATCTCATCTCAAAAATACCCATTAATCTCCATGTGTCACCCCAAAATTCACCTCCTTCTCTCTCAGATTACAACCTTACTCCTCCTCCATACACATCAAGAACCTACAACTCATTAAAATTTCATCAACTATGTTTTCCATCTCAACCAGCACTTAACATATACATCTCAATCTAATACACTCCACCACCACCAACCATAAACTTGGCCTCCAACGTACCTTATACTCCAACCCTCATCATCCATCACAAATCCCGTTTCCCCCAATCTCAAAAATCGCCAAAGATCTGTTCACTCAAACCTCTGTATCCCATGAACAACCATACCCCTCTTTAATACTTGACTAAAATTAGACATCCAATAACACTCCTCCAAAGAGTCATTCCCATACGTGGATATGATAATTTCTGTACCCCACATAATACTACATCATGAACACTCCCCTACCACAAATTTTAACACCTATCGTAAAATCGTGTTAATTATCATACTGAGAATCATCCCTCCCCAAGACAGAAACCAACGCCCAACATATTGATGCTCTCGTCCACAACATTCCTTTTCATTAACGTTATACCTTATCGCGCGATCCTAATAACCACAACTCCCATAGTATGCTCCTGCATATCACAATTCCCTCAACCTAACCGGCGCGTACAAACCTGAATTTAACAAGATCCTCCTACTGTGTAATAATTAAAGCTCGACGTGTTATACCCTCGCACCTATTTACAATGCCCCAAACGATGCCGTCGTCTAACAGGTAGTTCGAAAAATCGCTGCGTTTCTTCGGGCCCCAACAATCCCCTGAAGCAACGATAATCAAACAATTAAAACATGAAGTACTAAGCCATGCGAGGGCCCGGGTTCCGGCCCACTGTCCGACATATTGGTTACTATAACTTACACACAGGATCTTACTATTAATAAGGGAGACCTACTGTAATAAAAGAAGAAATGATAAACTTTGCATTCGCTTTAATTTTTCAGAAGGTAAATCACCCATGTGCTAATAAAGCTTATTTGTTCTTAAACATATTACACCCCTATCCCTATCGAATCAACTCCCCCCTTCCATCCACTTGTCTACCCATCCCTTTTGTGTTTGGGAATCGTCAACCTTACCCATTATCAATCTAATGCCCAGTTTTTTCCCATCCTCACCCCTATACAAGTCCCCCTAACTGAAGTTCAACCATCCCCTGTCGTTCATCGCCCCCAAGTCATGAACCTATACAGTCGAACAACGCATGCCCTTACTACCCAATTCCTTTCCTCCTTTTTTTAGTCACCATGCAATATATGTCTTATGACCCGGGGGGTATAAATTCCATATACCTTATCCAGTGCTTCCTAACATGACATCCTTTAGCTATACTCCCCCTGGGGAGACTATCAGCGGCTCAATCCCCTCTTGTTCACTTACATGGTCACCCATTGTATATGGATATTGACAGTCGAGTGCTGAAAGCTGTACTCAAGAATGCAAAATAATTGACTGATGTACGTTTCACAAGTTTAGAGTCACAGTGCGGGAACTTGTGATTAAAATGCTCATGCGCATAATGCCCCCCATGGGGAAACTTTTGGCTGTCCACAGGATAACTAGAATTGTAAGTTCTTGACACTTTAATATATGTTACAGTATTGTGCCATTCAGAAAAAAATCAGTATGGTGTCGACCTTTAACCCTGACATCTTGTACATGCTGTCTTCAAACGCATTTAACGTTTAACCAAAGTTTCTCATTTAAATATATATATATATATATATATATATATATATATATATATATATATATATATATCTATATATATATATATATATATATATATATATATATATATATATATATATATATATATCCATCTTTTTCTGCGTTCGTCCTGAAAAGGACGTTGGTTGCGTTGTGTCGCCGTTTACTGCAAGGCTGCGATATCTGCGCCTTTCGGCCCGCCACATATGTAGTCGGTAAAAATGTCCAGACTACGACTTCAAATTTTACAAAGACTTCAGCCCAGTCATTTCCTTTTTTTAAAGAAACAACTCAATTAAAATTTTAAAAAAATTATCATATTTAAAAATATTTTTTGAGTTTTTGTTTTATATTTTTGTATGAATGAATGAGCATTTAAAAATGTAATCTACGAAAGCCACGTATTCATTTATTCACACATATACCACATTTATTCACACATATACCACATTTATTCACACATATATCACATTTATTCACACATATACCACATTTATACATATAACTCCAAAGGACGCTAGCGATGGTAGGAAGCGCACTGGGGAAACCTGTTGGTGGCATTGCAGAGCTGTCCTTGTTCTGGGATCCACGCGGAGGGAGACATGATCACCTACACCTCCAAACACTGTAAAGAATGTTTAATATGTTGTATAATGCATTCTTCTTATTCATCTTCACCATGTCCATCTTTCCCTGTAATAAAAATGTAACGCCTGTTACCTGCCTCACTCATTACAAATCCACATCAATGAGTCTTTCTTTCAGCCACAGTTCGAAAATCTTGTTAACTGATCTTTCGTAAGCTTAACTCCAGGGAAAGAGAGGCGGAGGTAGACCAGAAGGCATGTGGAGAAGAGAACTGGATACAGAGGTGAAAATGATGAAGAAAACATGGAATGAATTTGAGCGGATGGCACGGGACAGGAGGATTTGGCATGCGTTTGTTGAAGGCCTATGCTCCTTGGGGAGTTAAAGGGTATTGATTGATTAATGCGACTACACAAGTTAGCTGAGCGCATATATCCAGAGTCACAGTGTGGATTCCGAGCTGGCAGATCAACAACAGACATGATCTTCTCTCTCCGCCAGCTTCAGGAAAAATCAAGAGAGCAGAAAAGACCATTATATATCGCCTTTATAGACCTCACAAAAGCATTCGACCTGGTTAGTAGGGATGGACTCTTTAAAATCCTCCTGAAAATAGGCTGCCCTTCTAAAATGCTGGAAATGATAGCCATTCCATGATGACATGAAGGGAACAGTCCAATATGCTGGAAGCACGTCACAGCCCTTTGATATACGAAGTGGCGTTAAACAAGGCTGTGTTCTGGCTCTGACCCTCTTCGGGATCTTCTTTGCCTTACTCTTGAAACATGCATTCAGAGATGCAACTGAAGGAATATGCCTTCACACTAGGTCAGATGGCCGTCTGTTTAATCTTTCAAGGCTGAAGGCAAAAAACAAAAATCAGAAGGGTCACTATAAGAGACTTGTTGTTCGCTGATGATGCTGCAGTCGTCACTCAAAGCCAACAGGAGCTTCAGAGCTTGATGAATCGCTTCACTAAAGCATGCAAGGACTTTGGCCTCACAATAAGTCTAAAGAAAACGAATGTGCTGAGTCAGGATGTGGGTGCTGCACCAGTTATCACTATCGATAACTATGAATTGGCAGTGGTGCACCACTTCACATACCTAGGGTCTACCATCAATGACAAACTCTCACTGGATACAGAAATCGACAGCCGCATTGGCAAAGCCGCAGCTACCTTTGCCCGCCTCACATCGCGTGTTTGGGGAAACTCTAAACTCACAATGAAGACCAAAGCTGCGGTATATAATGCCTGCGTCACCAGCACACTCCTATATGGCAGCGAGACCTGGACGACCTATGCTAAGCAAGAAAGAAGGCTCAATACCTTCCATTTGCATTGTCTATGCCGCATCCTCGGCATCTCGTGGAAAGATAAAGTGACAAATGTCGAGGTGTTATCACGTGCTGGCCTTCAAAGTATGTATACGCTGCTTAGACAGCGCAGACTTCGCTGGCTTGGCCATGTTCGCCACATGGAAGATGGTCGCATCCCAAAAGATATCTTCTACGGACAATTAGCAGATGGCAAGAGAACAGTTTGGCGACCACAGCTGAGGTTCAAAGATGTGTGCAAGAGAGATATGAGGGCACTGGACTTGGATCCAGCAACATGGGAGGATGAAGCTGCCGATCGCACTAAGTGGCGATGCTATTTACGGCACCACCTCAGATTGGGCGAAGAGAGGCTCACACAAGAAGCAGAGGTGAGGAGAAAACGTCGAAAGGAGCACCAGGAAAATAAGCAGTTGAGGGCTGTCACCTCAGGGGCGCATTCCCATAGTCAGTTATGACTGAAGGGGCTATTATTATTATTTCTATATGATGAATTCAAGATCTATAATGCACGAAAATAAATTAAATTTGATTATCTGCAAATAGCAGAGTTCTCAGAGTATGTGACGTCATGAATAATTAAATCTGCACACAGACAACTCCATCAGTGCTCCGATCTCCTCACTTAGATCACACAAGGAGGATCTCAGCACAGTGCACGAACTCCGTAGCACCGGCGAGAATCCCAATGCCTTTATATAGGAATCACACATTCTATAAATATTTTTGGGTAGGTTTCTAATTCTTAAATTTGTCCAGGGCAGCGGCCTTATGGCATACTCTTTACGATTTCCAACTACCGTGGCATTTTTAACGTTCGCAACTTGCACACAAGACCTCATATTTTTCAACCCTTATCCGAGAAAGCAAGGAATCCGATCTCACTACCCATGAGACCGGGGGGGGGGGGGGGGGGGGGGGGGGGGAGAAGTATGACATCATTAAGACCACTGGTTGTGAAAAAAAATTTCCATAAATTGTATTCCCTGGGAATCGAACCCGGACGCCAAGCCTCTTAGTCACCATGCTATTTACTCCGGCAAGAACTGGCTTTGTGTACACAAAAAAACTGAGGACACAAACAAATATTATTTACTTACTTACTTATTCGTTCCTCTTCTACAGGGAGGTGTTGAGGTTTGTAAGAGAGAGCGCCATACTATTATATCCGCTGCCTTCCTCCTGAGTTGGTTCCATTCTAGTCCTCAGTCCTTCAAAGATTGTCTAAAGTTGTCCTCCCAGTGGACTTTGGGTCGTCCTGGAGGTATGGATCCCTGGCTCTTAGTTTCGCATGCTTGTCGTGGAGCCAATCTTTTCCCATTCTGCAGACATGGCCAAACCTTCTCAATTGGGACTGTTCTACTTGGGTCTGCAGGGGTTGGGTTTTTAGGCCTTGAAGTATCGTCTGGTTGTGACCATGTCTTTTCTTGTTACTTCAACCAGCTTCCTTATACCTCATTTCTGAGGTTTGGATATGGCTTTTGTGGGTTGTAGTCATTGCCCATGACTCGCATACATACGTCAAGACTGGGACATTGGTGGAGCGGTATACAGCCATATGCGTCTTTTGCTGAGGAATCCTCGATTTACGGCTTGAAAAGTCTCCCAGCTGCTGCTCTTCGGGTAGCCAACTCTTCTTTGATGCCTCCCTTCCGATCTATGACAGCTCCAAGGTATTTAAAGTAGTCGACCCTCTCCGGGACCTGTTCTCCCAGCTTAATCTGATGTCTTCTTTCCTCTCATGACATCACCATGGTTTTTGTTTTCGAGCTGCTTATGATCATCCCTCTGTTCTCCAGCCCTTCCTTCCAGACTTGCAGGTTGGATTGAAGATGTGCCTCTGATTTAGCAATCAGGGCAACATCATCAGCAAATGCCAGCTCTGAAATACAGACCTGTCTCACTTCCAGTACCCCACTGAGTACTTTCCTGTCCTCTCCTTACAAGCCTTGATGACATCGTCCAAGAGGAGTTTGAATAGATAAGATGACATGATAACACACTGTCTTACACTAGTGGTGGTCCTGAATTCTTCTGACTTATGGTTTGCCGTCCTCACATAATTTCTGCAAGACTTGCAGAAGCTTTGTGTAGCATGAATCAGAGGTGATGGAATGCTCTTCCTTGCCAAACAATCCCAGAGTTTGTTCCAGGGGACCTTGTCAAATGCCTGTTCCAGATCTAAGATGGATCTCACTCCTATACTTTAGAGCCTTTTCACTCAACTGTCTGAGTGTGAAGATTAGGTCTTGAGTACTTCGATTTGCTCGGAAGCCACACTGGACCTCATCCATTTGTGGCTCAGCTAGGCGTCTGAGTCTCTGTTCTAGGATTCTAGAGTAGATTTTACCAGGGACACTGAGAAGGGATATGCCTCTATGGTTTCCACATTGTCGGTTGTCACCCTTTTTTAAAAATCGATTTTATTATGGCAATCTCCCAATCCTTTGGTATGGCCTTGTTGCACCATGCTGCCGGTAGGACCCTTAGGAGTAATGGGTCGCCTGCTTCTCCCATGCATTTAACCATTTCTGGTGTTATACCATCATGTCCTGCAGCTTTGCCCATCTTGATTTTCTCCAGTGCTGCCTTCAGTTCTTCCATCTATGTCATCTTCATCACCATTGGTTTCCTCTTCTGTGCCAGTGGTTATCATTTCTGATGTTTGACCTTGCTCACCATCAAGGAGTTCTGAAAAATATTCTTTCCATCTTTCCATTACTTCCTTTGGGGCAGTAAACAATTTGCCTTGCTTGTCCTTTATAAATTTAAGAGGGCACTGTTTTTCCTTCCTGTGTTCTTAAGGGTCTTATAGAACAATTTCTGGTTTTCTTGCGCATCGTTTTCTAGCTGTTCTCCAAATTCTTCACAGGACTTCTGTTTTGCTGCTAGCACCTTGTTCTTTGCTTCTGTTCTGAGCATCATATAATCTCTATATGTCTCTGTTTTTCCAGCTGTGTTTTAAACTCCTAAGTATTGTTTCCATGCCTTTTTTCTCTCTCTTATTTTCTCTTTAACCTCACCTGTCCACCAAGGTGTCCTCTTTCTCTTGTTCCCAAGTCGAACTTCACACGCAAGCACGTCTCGTTAGTCTAAAGCACATCTTTAGACCAACTCCGGTATCTAATCTTCAGTATTCAAAATAAACGTTGGCCCCAAAACGACCATGTTGCACTTATACTGTTCCCGATTAGAATGCGGAGTACGTGACACCAACGCAAGGTGGTGTTAGACGTTCCCAATTCTCGAGCTTCTTCGCATCAGGAACGTGGACTATAACTGTCATGTATCGCCTTGGTAGTTTGTACTTTAAGCTGTTTTTGTGTTTTAGCCCATGCACAAGAACTATGAGGTATTTCTCGTGCATAAATCACCTGGCGGTTCAAGCCCGCGTGGGTTATAACTTTGGTATACGGTGTTCTTTAACCTTTAGAGTCTCATATATTTATTTGTCGCTGCTTTTGTTGTTTCTTCAAGTGCAATTTTAGGCGTTTCTTAGTTAAATATTTCATTATGTCTTTAATGTAAAAGTAATACCCATTCCCTGATTTTTAATATATTATCTCACTTTACATTTTAACGATTGAGAGACTTCTGGGCTGTAGTGTGTGTATGTGTGTGTGTGTTTGTATGTGTGTGTGTGTGTGTGTGTGTCATATTCAACATGTGTGGGTTGTTGACAAATATGTTTGACTAGATACCGTCCTTAGGCTTCATGTTGGCATCTTCATTGCCTTCGCAGACCCTAGTTTGTCTCTGAAAATAATCATTGGCTCGATCTCTTTTCCTCTCCGGCAGTATTTAGTTACAATTTTTGTGTGTACTAAATTACGGGCAATTTTCGTGGTCGCCCATTTCTTTCTCTGCTATCTAGCAGATATTAGCTATTTTCTTATCAATTTTACACTCCATTCAGTGATAATTGATCATGTTTGCTTTGCGCTTCTCGGGTTTGCTAAGATTAAGACGCAGGTAAAACCAAGATGGGTCCGGTCAGTTTTCGTATAGTGACCGGGTGTCATGTTTACCTTGGAGTTCCCCGCGATAAATTATCGACCTATCGGCAAGCACTCGGTGGAAACGAATGACATAATCATTTCCTATACACATTGTTACAAAGACATTACTTTAGATGAAAGGTAGATGTTGTATTTGAGAAAACATTGCCGAGAAAGGATCGGGTGTTTTCATTCAATATTTGGGAGACATGACCTTTGCAGTAACGCGCAATAATTTCCATGTGGAAATAATTTGAATTACCCCACAAAACACGCAAGTTTTGAAACGATTGGTGGGGGTTCGAACTAGAGGAACAACCAAATTCCTGACTGGACCCTGCCTAAATCGTAACAAAGTAGACAAGTGCAATATAACCTGATACTTTAGCCAATTTAGAACACTGAAAATCTACCCCGCCCCAAGAAGACAACCAGACCTTGCCAGAGTTTAGACTAAAATCAGCTTTCATTTATCGGACCGGACTCTTGTTTGAGCGTCTTGTGGACTTACAGCCCAGGAAAACTCTACTATTTTAACAAGGAAAACCGGAATCTGTGGAAACTGAAATACAGATCAAAGTGGTAACTTATTGCTAAAGTAACAACACCCCAGACTAAGTGTAAGAGGCCTCTACAAGTGACTTTATTTATATGAGCCAGCAGTCTGTGTGCCTAAAGATTGGCGTAAGTTGTACATTTTGAATTCTATATTTTTTCATTATTAACATGTGAACTAATATGTATATATTGACATGCGAAGATTAATATGTGAAAATTGCTAGTGGATGTTCAAGTCATTTGAGGCTGGAAACCTCAGCATATGTAATGATGATTTCCTGAACCACCACTGCCAGGGCAGGTGACTTCTTTATTGAGAGTTTCTTATAAAGAACCAAAAGCAAAGCTAGTCCCAAGTTCCATATGGAGCATGGAGGAAATGATGTACATACTTGTTATATTATTAACCTTTTCAACTAGTGTAACTGTAAAACATATTCCCTCTAACTTTAATGAATGTTTACAACCTTTTCAACCGATGTAAATGTAAACATATTCGAACTATATTGTTAACATTTTCAAATAAAGTTAAATATAAAACTATTCATTTTAAATGTAAAGACAGTTTTTCGCCCACTGGGATTAATATTAATTCTCAGCGAGGGTACAATTTCTGAGGTAAATGGGATGGTGGAATGAAAAGAGGGGAACACATAAGTATATGTCGGGAAACTCAATACTCTGTTGGTACTAGTTTCTCTTCTTTTGCCTTACTAGTTGGTGGTACCAGTTGAGGGTACTATTTCTGGAACAAGTGAGGGTATAAGTGGCCTGAAGTCGACGCTAGCTACCATCCTCAGACAGGTCTTAGAGACGAGGGACCAGCTTTGCAGTTACTCCCTGATTTTACCTGGAACGTGCTGCCACTGTTAATCTTGACCAGGGACGCGAGTGATCCAGTCACCTATCTGTGAAGAACCAAAACACCAGCGGGAGCAGATGTAACAGTGCGGGTGGTTCTGTTACTATATCACAATACTACTAGGTGACTGTGGCAGGCCTAGTATTTAATTCAAGTGGTCATATTTCTTTCCTTCTCCTATCTTCCAAGTTAGAGCTATCTCTTTTACTGGCCATCAACGCCAGAGTTGTAGATTCTTGGATGAGATATGGTTCGTCTTTCTTCTACCCAGGCTTCGTTCTTCTCTCCTTGTTGTTATATAGCGACTGGCTCGTATAGTAGGGTTCTAAGGCTATATATGCTATATAGGTTTAACTCTTTCTCACATACCCACTCCACATCCTTTTATTGATTAAACCAACTTGAGTGTTGAATTTCTAAACATAATGGCTTTTATTTACACAACATGTGTTCCACAATTCTTTCTCATAAGGGTATGTTTCAATCTCCCTTTTAACCAGGCATCCAGACTTAGGCTCAATTTATTTTCCCAAGGTATTATTATTATATTCTCTACCGTAGACTCTTGCCTATACCTGTCAGGCCTAGCTCAAATACATGCATCAATATCAATTCATAGTTCACAGATAAAGTTATATAATGTCAGGTACAGCTGTGGTGGTATCTTCATACTTACTCTTTAATGAGAGAGCGCATGAGTTGTTTCATAAATGTCAGTGCTGTAAACCCTTTGCTCACAATTCTTGTTTAATGACAATGTCTCATCTTCTTTGTATAACAGCCCATCCTGGCTATCTGATAGCAAAAGTTATCCACTTTCTAAGCTTTAATTGTGCCTTTGCTTCAATATTCTCTTCTGTTGCTCGCTCCCTTAAATGTGAGCGTCTTTACCCTCTGATAATTTGTGGACTGTATTTCTGAAAAAACATGTCTTTCTTCCTATAGTTTATGCGTAAATAGAGTCAAAAAAAGTTCTCTTACCGTAATTACACAGAATCCCGTTACTTATCACGGTCCTACTAGCACACCTATGAGCTAGCCCTATGTTTAAAAGCACAGTTAAATCTAATATCCAGAATTCCTATCTCTATTCATTCTAGAGCTATCTACTTTCTGTATTGAAGTTCTGTCACCCACAGATTTAACTTCTTGAGCCCAGCAATTCACTTCTTGCTCGGTTGGGTTCGCCGTCTGGACTGAGTAAACTTGACCGCTCACTAGCGCGTCGAAATGTATACTGATCTCTTTTGTCCTTCAAATCATCAACCCGTCATCCGTTCCTTTGTTTTGCAATCAATGCGATTGGTCCATTGTTTTTTCAACTCACCTATCACCACTTACACGCTTCACTTCTACGCTGTCAACCCCGTAAACTGTGCTTCATAACTGTTTATATTCTAGTCACTATTTTCTCGTGCGTTTGTTATTTACCCTACTCACAAAGTCCGCAAGGGGCGTTAATTATTTGTTATTTCCCTTAGTGGTTTATGCTCAAATGCTATGTTCTCTTACTTTAATCCTATTAAAAACGATCGTTATGCTAATTTTATAAACCAGGATTATGTACACCTAGGAAATATTAAAGTCTAAAATAGTTCTCTCCCTTACCATCTAAGCACATGTGTGCTGGCTCTCATCTCCCATCCAGAGAACAAACAGTCCAATCCAATAAACCACCCATATTTTACAAACCATTTTCTCACACCCTGTTATTTCAACCACCCCAAATTACCACCCATCTGAACCAAACCCAGCACGAATAATGCTGTGAAGACTCCACGGTGACATATACGTCCCGGGGCCTACAAATGTATCCCGCAGGGAGACATTTGCGTCCTATCAATAAATACCCAAAGTCTAACTATCCCACTATCATAACTACTCTATACCACCCACAGCTGGCTCAAAAACATCAAAGACAATTATCAAAGTCAATGAAGAAATTAAATGCAAATGAGACTATAGCCTATATAGTAATGATTTAACTAAAGTATCTCATCAATCATTACATCAAGGTACATAAATATGGGAACATACATTATTCATTATTGTATTTACTTAATATACATGGGTCGACATGGAACTGCCTCTGGAAGCAGAGGTTTGTCAGTCCTTAGTATGTCTATAATACCTGCCGTCAATTTCAGTGTTACATTGTAACGGTCAGATAGGCAGAGTGTAAAAGAAATCTATACTAGAATGTCACCAAGCATGCATTAAATAAATATCCCCAAAGTGATAGCAAGAAATATATGTTGCTACGTCAGAATGTGAAGTGCTCGGCTGATGCTAGCCTTGGATGCATCAGTCTAACTATCAGTCATGTATGCAACTATCTACGCGAATCCAACCATCTGTCTTGGGGCAATAGCGAAAGACCTATGTCACTAAGTCAGAACATGATGTGCTCGGCTGATGCTAGCCTTGGATGCACCCGTCGAATCATCAATGCTGTCTGAACTATGCACTGTACCCCAGTATGTCAGACTTAAAAACCTTATTCAACATCAATATCTGAAGTTCATGTGTACCTATTCATATAAATATCTCTTTTTCAAATAGCCAGTGGCTATAATATCAACATTGTGATCACATTAGCTCTGTGTCGTCTTACCTAAGGCTATAGTGATAGGAGCATCCATCATGAATAATGTGTCAACTCCATCTGTAAAAAGTACATTTCCATGGTTAATATCCATGGTCCCTATCTATGACATTGTCTTCTGACTCTTTGAGAAAGGAATTTTTTTTTCTATTTCATCTAGTCTTGAACCTGCACATATACCTGAATGTTACATATTCAATATTAGTCAACATGCAAATGTTTTTTATCTCTTTTTCTTCTTCTTCCGTCCTGTACCAGTCAGTGGCCATTACGCCTGCCATCTGAAAAGCAACACATAGATAGGTTTTCTTTGCCATTGTTTCCCATCACGCCTATTGGCGTCTTTAGGGCAATGGCAAATCAACCATTTGCTGTTGTTTCCGTAATCGAAGTGACTGGCAAACGGGTGATCAGCCCGTTGGTGCAAATTGTTATACTAACTACTTAATATGGATAAGTCTTTTCTTGTAAGGAATCTTGTATAGGCTTTGTGCCATGCTGTCTTTATCCTAGTCTGAAACAGTTCTATCATGACAGTTACAATTATTCTATTAATACTCTGAATATGTCACGTGATTAATCAAACTTATCGCTCATGTGTCTATGCTATCACTGTACTTTATCACTCGTTATAATGTTTCATGTTTATGTGATTAATGTACTTTTTCACTAGTTATAATGTTATACACAATTAAGTTTCTTTGCGGAGTTCTACACTGCCTATTCACAAAGTTAGTGTATAATGTAAATGTCTAAGTGTGCTGTGAAATGTTAACAACTACTTAAGTTTACCACTGAGACCTAATGAACTAACTAACCGTTGGATACCGTTGATTGGGGTACCTTATTAAGCACTATAGCTGGGTGAGTGCTGTGAATTAGTACTATTTGCTGGGGAAGTACTTTACGGCGATTACACTGTTTGTACGAGTTTGGAGATCTCTTTTGCAAGCTCCATCAGTGTAATTTCTCTACTGGAGAGACGACTGTCGTACTGATGAAGTTGGTATCAGTTGTGATGTTATTTATAGTCGCTCTGCAGGAGGATGAGGACGAACGAATTTATATGTTGTTGTTGTCAGTATGACAATAGCTTGTATACTTGATGATGTTTACATTCTGAATCTGGTGTTGGTAAAGTCGTCCATTCATTCGATGTCATTTTCTTTGCTTTATGTTGGTAAGTTCTGATTGTATCGGTACTACCATCTCGTCAGCGATATTCTTGCTAAAGTTTGTAAACTGTGCTGTAAGTCTTCGATGATAAGTTTTATTGTTCCTCAATGCTCGTAAAGGTAGCTCATTTTCAATCGTCCTAAGTGTAGACTAGTGGTTGTAGTTGTTGCTGGTAGTTGTAGTTGTTAGTTCAAGTTTTCTTCTGTAATACTCCGCTTCTGCTGAATTATGTTACATCTCGTTGCTTGTAGATGTCTCTCATCTTCAATGTCCCAACTGTAGTGTGTAGGCTGGGAGTTGTAGTTGTCCTTTCAAGTCTTCTGTAATGCTCCGATTCTGCTGAGTCGTTGCTTTGTGTGTGGCTGTGAGAGATTATCTTCCGTCATCACATGTTCGCTTCACATGATCACTGAGGTTGCGACAGGTGTCGCAGGGAGTATTTTGGGGTTGACGAAGGGATAGGGAACGATGGTTGTGACCATGTGACTAACATTGCGAACACTGATGTATTGTCTTTGTAGTGCAGGTAGACTCTCATGTGATTCTTGCTTCTTTGTTTCTTCTGTAAGGCTTCAACCATGTTGTAGTATGTCATTTCTCGTTGACTGCATAGGTCTGTCCTCTTCAACGTCCCGACTTGATTAATGGGCTGGGGTTAACTTGTGGCTGATAGTTGTAGTTGACACTTTATTTCATCCCATAGTTGCTGTCTTCTGTTGCAAGGAGTGGTTTGGTTAGCTCTGAACAATGTTCCATGTAATGTCAATAAAGTAGTTATAAATTCTGGCCATTGTTTTATCTTCTTGATATTCTTGAGTGATCGTGTATCGTGCCTTCTATGTAAGATTACGCGAATGCAGGGGTGGAAGATTCTGAACAATAATTGAACCTTGGAATACGATTGATGTGACAAGTCGGTTCCATTGAGTCCACAATTATTTAATACAGATTACACGTCAAGACGATTCATGCATGTTGATCACAAAGGTACATATTATAACTTGAAAATATATGGCATAGATATGTAGATATCCTATCAGTCCTTGTCCAATAATCAAATTACTGTATGCAGATTGTCATAGCTGTATGCACGCGCGGTTGGGGTTTCCAACGGCCGACAGTGAGTCTATGAGTCTGGCAAAATCAAATACTATGGACTGTAATTCATCCTTCCTTAATTTTTCACTTCGTACTGACCTTTAATCATTTCAAATCTTCGTAATAGCAATGGACTGACCCATGTCCGTACTTGCATAAAATATATCTGTATGGCAATACCATGCCCAACATTGGAAGGAGAGTCAGACGCGTCTTAACAGCTTGACGGTCAATGTGAAAAGGGTAGCGTTTCTTAGTTACCGACTGTGTCCTAAACAACTCTATACACGTCATAATCGATCGTGTCTAAAGCGTTCAAAATTGAAACCTCTATCGCAATATATTAAATGCCTTAACCTTTTACAATTGCACGTCTGGTAACCTTTAGCAGACGGCGTTAATATCATATACCGTAACAATTCCCTGTACACCGGGGAAAAAAAAAATCGATAGATTTTTTTTCAATATCTATCCGACTTAACAATTTTTCAAAAAAATTTAACACAATTGTGACATATGGCCGACGATGTTCTGAGTAGAACCGTGTTGCGGTCGTGTCAACTAACTATTTGTCATAGTCATCTAATCATAAATCACATTATATATCAATATTATACATGTCATTATATCAACTAAATAAATGTCCAATGTTAATAGTGAATGATAAAATTAAATTAAAGTAAGGTCTGTCGTATTAGTATGTCATATATGAATTAATTTGACTAATTAAAATTAAATTAATTAATTAAACTAAGAGTTAAATTATTAAGATTCTAATTTCACGCGATGTTATGAGAGAAGAAAAGACAAACTAAGTAAGAAGAAATAGAAAGAAATTCGAATATAAGTTTTAACTTAATTGTGTGTGTTAAGTGTTAGTGAATAATAACTAACTAATTTAACTAACTAAATAATGTATAGGTACATTAAAAAAAAATTATTAATCTAATACTTGTGTGAGATTTATTTTCTCTTTTCATAATTTCTTCTTTTAGTATTTCGTTCTCTTTTTTTTTTTTTTTTTGTTCTTTCATTTCATTTTTTTTTCTCACATTTCATTTTATTGATAATAATTCAATTAAGAAGTTAAGTTAACTAATTAATTAGTATAGGATATGATGATCCATCCGTAGTCTTGATACTGATGAATTCTTTTAGGCAAGAAAGGTCAAACGTTTACGTTGGAAAGAAATGTCATTTATCCCAGCATCCAAGAATTAAGTATCCATAGGATAATAAGTTCGACTTGTCGTCAGATATTATTCCATGATTGTTCAATGATATTCGTATATCGTGTATGGATATTATACGAAGTTCGAATGTAAGTATATATACCTTGATTGTCTTGTCGTTCAATTCTGTGATGCATATAGTGTTTATAAAGTTTGAATTGAAGGCAAGGTTAGTTCCTTTATAGTTGATACTTCGTTCAATCCAATGTAGTTCTGATTGATGTAGTTTAAGAGTGTCAATGTTGATTATTCGTCGTCAATAGGATTACGTGACAACGCATCTGCCACACAATTTTCAGTGCCAGGTATGTGTTCAATGGAGAACTCGAATGGCTGTAGGATGATTGAATATCTGGCAAGTTTTTGGCTTTTGTGGTTGGATCGACGCAAGGATGCGACCGCACGTTGGTCCGTCTGTATGGTAAAGGGGGCACCGAGTAAGAATTTCTCCAGCTTCGTTATTGCCCAGATCACAGACAAAAGTTCCTTGTCGACTGTGGAATACTTTGTTTCAGCCGGCTTCAGCTTTCTTGATATATATAAGGTGGGGTGTAGAATGCCGTCATGGTTCTGGAGCAGGCATGCACCAATGCCGTAGTTACTAGCATCTGTTCGTAAGAAAAATCTTTTGGAAGCATCGGGAAGTCTTAAAATTGGTTCATGTGAGAACAAATTTATAATTTTGTTGAAAGTTTCATTGCATGTGTACCAGTCCATGTCACCTTCACCGGCATATCTTTTTTTAACAATGAAGACAATACAGCCGTGATGGATGACAAGTTTGGTATGAATCTACTGTAATATTGAACAAGTCCTAACAAACTCCTGACCTGTTTCTTCGTCTGAGGAATTGCTATGTTTAGAATTTTTGAGACTGTACTAGGTAACGTTCGGATATATCCCGATCCAATGATATGTCCCAAAAAGGTTATCTCATTACACGCGATTTGCACCTTTGTAGGTTTAGCAGTTAGATGATAATTCCTTAGAGTGTCAAAAACATATCTAAGTCCCGAAACATGTTCCTCAAACGACGAACTAAACAAGCATATGTCGTCAATATATGTAATAACGTCTGGTCTACCTGATAAAATTTGTCGCATCAGGCGAATGAAGGTAGCTGGCGCATTAACAAGCCCAAAAGGCATCACGTTCCACTGGTATAGACCTTGTGGCGTGGAAAATGCGGTGTAGTACTTAGCCTTTTCGGTCAGTGGTATCTGCCAATAACCTTTAGTTAAGTCTATCTTACTAAATATAGTTGCGTTAGATAGACGTGGCAGTAAGTCGTCGATAAGTGGATGTGGTTCGCTGTCAACTATAGTCTTAGCATTTAATTTTCTATAATCAACACATAGTCTAATGTTATTGTCCTTCTTCCGGACAATCACTAATGGAGAAGAGAATGGCGAATTACTAGTCTCAATGATTCCCAGAGACAACATCTGTTCAAGTTCTTTAGTAGTTTTAGCAAGGAAATGTAAAGGAACAGAATAGGGATGTACACGAATAGGTGTATCGTCATTGAGAGTAATGTCATGACTGATAGCCGATGTGCGACCCGGAACGTCGGTCAACACATCTGGATAAGATTGTAATAGATTAGCAATCTGTAGACGCTGTTGCGGTGTAACCGTTGAAGAGATGGTTACATCCCGCCAAGATTCAGTAGGTTGAACTACTGGTACAGGTAACGGTAACTGTACCTCAGGAAAAGAAGATTCTTCTTCCTGGATGACAGATAAGTTAGTATAATGACAAGTGGATACTGTGTTGTCATCTAGTTCATGAAAAATTGACTGTAAGTGTTCAGGACGTGTATGAAATTGCTTGAGCATGTTAATATGAAATATCTTTTTGTGTCCCTTGATATCTAAGACGTAATCAACGTCGGAAATTTTATCAATGACTTTGTAAGGACCATTCCAAGATATCAATAATTTATTGTTATTGTGAGGAAGTAACACATAAGCCTCGTCGCCTGGGAATAATTGGCGTAATCGTCGAGACTTATTTTGTAGAGATCGAGCCTTAGCTTTTGCAGCCTCAGAAGAAGCTGTTGCCAACTGGCAAGACTCAATAATGTTCTTCCGAAGATTAATCACGTACTCGTAAGATGACTGAGTGTCCTGAGTCATCTCGTCGTCAATTAATAAGTCTTTTATTAGTCCCATAGGACCTCTTGGGGGAGCACCAAAAAACTAATTCAAAGGGAGAGAAGCCAGTTTGTTCATGCGGTACCTCCCGATAAGCAAATAGAACAGCTGGGAGTGCTCTGTCCCAGTCATGAGGGTGCTTAGCAGTAACCTTATGTAGTAGTTGTTTAAGTGTACGGTTAAGTCTTTCAACCGCACCATTACTCATCGGATGATAAATACTACTTAAATTCCTATCAATGTCCCAAGTTTTCATGACTTCCTTCATGGTGTCAGATATAAACTGTGACCCATGGTCTGATAAAAGTTTTCTAGGAAACCCTATTCTAGAAAAGATGAGATGTAGTGCATCAGCTACATCTGTGGTAGTGGTGGTCTTTAATGGGATAGCTTCCGGCCATCGTGTGCACAAATCAATGCACGTAAGGACGAATCTATGTCCTCTGGCCGATGGTAGCAATGGACCAATAATGTCTATTGCCATCTTGTCAAAAGGTCTCACTGAGATATCGCAAGCCTGAATAGGCGCCGTGTGAAAAGCTCCACGTGCTTTCACTTCTTGGCATGTAGTACAGGAACGTACATACTGCGAAATATCTCTTGACACCCCTGGCCAAAAGAATGAAGACAGTACTCGAGATCGTGTTCGAGTATATCCCATATGTCCAGCACAATGTGAGTCATGTGCATGTTGAAGAATGTACCGTCTGAAAGTATATGGGACCATAACTTGTTGTTTCATTTGTGATTTGTCATGAAAACATCTAATCAATATGCCATTTTTAATAACAAAACAATGTTTGTTATTATTACCTGAGGATAGATTGTCAACTTTATCAACCAACGTAAAAAATTTTTTTTAAAGATTTATCCTCTTTTTGTTTGGTTGCAAATGTTTCCCTGTCAATAGGTGAATTGACTACAAATTCCTCTTGGTTGTCTGCATCCATTTTATTATCATCAACTTTCTCCATGAGTTGAGTCTGTGCTCTAGTCGTCACGGCGTTTCCAGTGCATAGGTTATGTTTCTCCCATTCTATAATCTCATCTGGAGTACAATCTTTACTGCCGTGTATACGACCAACCATCAAATCAGCTATAGGCTTTTTTAGCATACATACTTTTACGTTTCCTGTGAAGAAAGGAGTGTTGACATGAATAATAGCTGTGGGGTAAAACTCTATTGTTCCACCAAACGTCATGCAACGAACATATTCCCCCGTTGCACAGCTGGGATGTACCAGCGACTGTCGTACACCAATCGTTGTGGATCCCGAATCCCTCAATACTGAGACGACGGATCCATTAACTAATCCCCTGTTAAAAATTAGTAGGCCTGTTCCATCGTTGACTGCAAGACCTACCTGTGGTATAATATGTCCGCAGTTAAGCACTGTTTCTTTCGCCTTCTGAAAAATAAGATTGCATTGCTGGCAACTATTTGCCACATTATAATTAATAGCAAAACATGCAGCAGAAGACTGTGTTGTATTATTGTCAAGTGGAACCTGAGCTATAGGGGTAGTATTATTATTTGTAACTGCCGCCCCTGTATTATGGTTGTAATGAGATGATCCCCGAGAATGAGATCGATTCCGAGTATAATTGTTAGAATTATCTCGTCGTCCTCTATAGTAACTATTATCTCGATGTCTCGAGCCATGATTATTACCCTTCCAGTTACTATTATCATTGGGAGTATGTGATCGATTATAATGAGTGTTATGTTGACCATTGTGGTAGTTTGTTTGAGGTGAATAATTTCTATCTCGTGATCTACCTCTGTTGAACTCATTTTTATTGTTGAAATCATTATTATGTCCCTTCTGAAAGTTAACATTGTGATTTCTTTGGAACCTGCTTCTGTCTACACTGTGATGTCTTTGTTTGTTATTGTGATTGTAGGCCATATTAGACGCCACAGGTAGAGGTTCTCTTAATGAGGAGTTAGAAATGGTTGCATTCGGGTGTGCCGAACAGTAGTTTAAAGAAATTTTTTCTAACTCATCCATAGTACCTGGTTTACGCTCCTGCAAATATGCAAAAAATGGCTGGCTAACCGAAGATAATACCTTATCTCGTAGTAGTAAATCAACTAATTTGTCGTATGATTTGTTGACTTCTGCCAGTTCAACCCATCTGTTAAATGTATTGCGTATATTCGCAATGAATCCTGCAAAATCCCTTGGAGATTCAGGTAAAATTCCCTTAAATTTCAACCTACAGTGTTCCTCGTCCAGGTGAAATCTTCGTAGAAGCAAGGACTTAATAGCACCGTAGTTATTAGCTATTGATGGGTCAGCATTTTGAGAAGCTGTCAGTGGTTCTCCAACCAAGAATTCATTTAACTTGAGTACCCATGACTCTTCAGGCAAATGGTTTGTTTTGCAAGTCTGTTCAAACCGTGCCAGGAACGATGAAAGGTCGTCGACGTTCAAGTTGAAAATGGGTAGTTTAAAGTTGTAGAAGTGTTTAGGCTGGCTGGATGATGATCCATTTTGTGCGTTATTATTCTGGTTTGCATCAGCATTTTGTGCTTGTAATCTTGCTGTCTCCAATTTAATACGCGCCAATTCCATTTCTTGTTGTAAAATAATTTCCTCTCGTTTCAATTTATTCTCTTCTTCCTGCCTGGAGATTGCTCTTTGCTCTTCTCTTTCACGTTGAGCAATCTCTCTCAACCTATTTTCCTTGGCAATTTGCTTCATCTCAAGTTCTGCTTCCTCTTTCTTTAATGCTGCCTTTTGTTCCTCTTCCTCTTTCTTTAATGCTGCCTTTTGTTCCTCTTCCTCTTTCTTTAATGCAGCCTTTTTCTCTTCTTCCTTTCTTTCATATTTTTCGAGTTCTGATTCAGCAAACTGACGAAGTTCTTGAGATTTATAACCATAATCACGGCCAATTTTAACGAAATGGTCTATAGTAAGCATTTTGACTTTTATCTGTAGTAATTATTGATAATTACTGATTAAAATAGTCAATAGTAGCTTCAGAGTAATTATTATTATACTTACTCAACTTAGAAATATTCAATATAAGTAATCACAATAGTATTGAACTTAATGTTTAAGTTCACCTAATAGACAATATTTTGTAACAATATTGTATCTAAATAATACTATATCATAAATAGTTATGATATCTGTTAAATATAATGTAATTATATCACCCAATTAACCTCAATATCCAATAATGTTGGGTATAATTCCTAGTAATGATATTGTTCAATGTACTAAGTCACTCTCTTAGTACCAGAAAAGTATATTAAATAATATACAATGGGTCTATTACCTCAAAGGTAGCTATAAGATTATTTATTTTGTCAATATATATATTATATTATTATGCCCTAGGCATCTATGATAAATTGTAGTGCTACTTTCTTGGACTATCACTGCATAATTATGCAATGTCCCATATTACCCTTAAATTTCAGAAAAAAATTAATTAAATTAGATTACAAGTGTATTATTGCATATAATAGCATATTATTAATGTAATATAAATATATATCATGAGGACAGACAAGCAATGATGCAACTAAAGGGTACAAACAATGTCAAGACGCAAACAAGACATTTTCACAATTAAAAATGAATTTATGAACTAAATAAAATAAGCGGAAATGTCACAGACCAAATGAAAGGTCATGGTCTGACCCGAGGTCAACTTAATATTCAAAGTACACAAAAAATAAAAATGACTGCGAAAAATGATGACGTCACAGGACTCATAACGGACGAAAATTTAATAATCATAAAATAAATGATAGTCAGAGGAGAATGGACGAAATAGTGACGAACATGGTACAGAACTGAATAAAATTATTAACTGAATACGAATAAAATACACCAATTATCTACGGGACAGTACAGCTAACGCAAATTGTCAAACGGTAGCAAATTTGGACAGACTGTCCAATGGCAACCTCAATGGGCTTCCAAAAATGCAATCGTTTAAGTTCCCTAAGAACGACTGAAATCTAGGTGGTCAGCTGTTCGCGACATTCCCAGAGATTTCAGTTCCCTCTCCAACCGGCCCACGAATTAACAACAAATACATACGATGGAAAACAAATTTAACATATATACATGAAAATACATAGACATGCCTAATCAAAGCGAAATGGACTCAGTATTACGGTTTTGCAATGACGACAATTTAAACAGCTAGACTTATCTTTCCCGTTGCTTCGGTCAGTGCTATAGGTCGTCAACAGCTAGGCTAATGCCCTTGACTGCCTGCTCCTGTAGTCCATTTCTTGTGTCTGCTTCAAATGACTTATTTTTCCCTTGGTTAGGCTTAAAAGAACGACTTCAGTTTTTCTCCGATAGTTTCACCTACACGAATTTCAGTGACGTCGCGTTGTTAGGCATTAGACTGAGTACTGCGTCATAGGTCATAATTCAGCACATCATGTGATCGTAACTTGATCGTAAACATTTCATTCGAAAGTCATTCAGAAATTTTTTTTGTCGATCCCCACACTGGCCACCACTGTTGCAAGTGGTCTGTTGCAAGGAGTGGTTTGGTTAGCTCTGAACAATGTTCCATGTAATGTCAATAAAGTAGTTATAAATTCTGGCCATTGTTTTATCTTCTTGATATTCTTGAGTGATCGTGTATCGTGCCTTCTATGTAAGATTACGCGAATGCAGGGGTGGAAGATTCTGAACAATAATTGAACCTTGGAATACGATTGATGTGACAAGTCGGTTCCATTGAGTCCACAATTATTTAATACAGATTACACGTCAAGACGATTCATGCATGTTGATCACAAAGGTACATATTATAACTTGAAAATATATGGCATAGATATGTAGATATCCTATCAGTCCTTGTCCAATAATCAAATTACTGTATGCAGATTGTCATAGCTGTATGCACGCGCGGTTGGGGTTTCCAACGGCCGACAGTGAGTCTATGAGTCTGGCAAAATCAAATACTATGGACTGTAATTCATCCTTCCTTAATTTTTCACTTCGTACTGACCTTTAATCATTTCAAATCTTCGTAATAGCAATGGACTGACCCATGTCCGTACTTGCATAAAATATATCTGTATGGCAATACCATGCCCAACATTGGAAGGAGAGTCAGACGCGTCTTAACAGCTTGACGGTCAATGTGAAAAGGGTAGCGTTTCTTAGTTACCGACTGTGTCCTAAACAACTCTATACACGTCATAATCGATCGTGTCTAAAGCGTTCAAAATTGAAACCTCTATCGCAATATATTAAATGCCTTAACCTTTTACAATTGCACGTCTGGTAACCTTTAGCAGACGGCGTTAATAATCATGGCCTCTTTACTTTTAAACGCCTCTATTGTCTCCTTACTTTTAAGCGTCTCTATCGCCTCCTTACTTTTAAGCACCTCTAACGCTGTCAGTTTATCAATATCTTGAGTCTCTCCTACTATTCTGACTTCATTAACACTTTGTTTCCTCTCTACCTCTGTATCTCGTATATCTCTCGAGTTTCTCTCAACGTCCTTACTTCTTACTTCGTCAACTGTTTGTCTCGGTTTCTCTCTATCTTCCATTTCTTCCCTTCTGGTACTCCCTGAGTTCCTCTCAGGTTCTATGTCGCTACCGCGACCTCTAATTATACTCCTATTTCTCTCCTCCTCTCTACTACTAGATCGGTATCTCCCTCGATCCTTAGTAGTTTCTCTACTTCTACTATCACTTCTATGTCTCAGCCTATCTCGGCTTTTGGATCGGAAATCCCCTCGGTCTGTACTTGTACTCACTTCATGTGTGATAGTGGACTGGGTCTTCTTTTCTAACTCTTCAAATTTTCTCTCTAAATTTGCGCAAAGTGCAGTTATTTCTTCTACTTTTGTTATCTCATTATTTCTTTCTTCATCTTTGTTCTTCCCTGACCTTCCATGGTCTACACTGTCTATTGTTCGTTGACCCATTTCCTTGGTCCCTCTATCTTGTTCCTTCTCTTGTATTTCTCTATAACTACCCATCTCCTTTTTCAATTCTTCAATATTTTGAACAAGTACCTTTATCTCTTCGTTACTCTTTGCTGCACCACCATTTCTCATCTTTTCCTTCCTCCTCCGTCTGACCTCTTGTACACGTAACATCTTTGCTAGCCGCTCTCTATTAACCGCCGACTCGTCTAAAGATGACGACCTCTGTCTCTTCTTTCTTCCTATATACTCTTGCTCCATCTCTTCTTGCGTATCTGAATCTTTATCTGATGTGTCCTCGATGTTTTGAGTTTGGTTTGTACCACTTTGTTGTTTTGTCTCTGTTTGTTGATCATTTTGTTTCAATAGTTGTTGCTCCCGTGCTCTGCTCTTTTGTTCTGCCGCTCTCGTGTGTTTGTATGGTGCATCTATTTCATTATCAGCACTGTTCCATTCACTTCTTATTGCTGTCGTATCCTCTAGAATCTCACTGTACTGTTCACTTTCTGTATGCTGCCCTGCTTGTATTCTGTCTTCCTCTGGCATATGTGTGCCCGTCTCCTCTTGTTCGCTGTATACGCTTTGTGGTGTTGATGTTGACCGATCGGATGTTTCAGGTTCTTAATCATGTGTAGATAGTGGCGTAGTACTATCTCCTTCATGTAGACGGTTGTCTCTGTATCTCAATCTCTCTATCAACTCTGTTGGCGGAATATCTTCTTCTTCTTCTGAATTCTCTCTGCGGCGAGTGAGGCGTTTTACAGCATCTGGTAGTTGATCAACATTGTTAGTTTGTTTATCATCAATGTCCCGCCCGTCATCTGAGTTGTTTTCGCTAAGTAAAGTGCTTGTTGACTCTGTAGACTCGCAATAAGTCAAAGTGGATTTTCGTATCGGTCTGGTATTCTGTAAAGCTGGTGGTACTATGGGGCGATGATCATCTTTTTTCATCTGCGCTACATGTGCTTTGACTTTTATGCTCTTCTCCTCATTCCATAGTTCATAATTCACCGGTGTTGTTCGTTCCAACACTTTAAACCCGTCAAGCCAACTATTATCCATCTTATCTGGAACATTCTTCTTGTAATATACTTTATCTCCAGGCTTAAATTCTTCTAACGTTGCTCTTTTATCATGCTGCTTCTGCCGTTTCTTGAAGGCTTTCTGTGCATTATTATTTGCTATTTGGTGGGCCTTATACTTCTCTTGTATGATAATTCAAATTGGATCCTCACCTTGATACTTTCTCTGTGGTTGTAATAGATTATCTAATGGGAAGGTGGGTTCACGTCCATATAACAAATAGAAAGGTGAGTATCCTGTTGTCTCCTTTATATTGATTCGTATTGCTTCAAGGGCTTGATTGATATATAAGTCCCAATACTGGAGGTTGCCTTGCATATACTTGGCAAGAATATCGTTCAATGTGGCATGCATTCGCTCATTCCGTCCATTTGCCTGCGGTTTGTAAGGCGTAGTGTTGGTATGTTGAATATGTAGCTTTTGAAGCGCTTGTTTGAAAGGGTTACCAACAAATTGTTTTGCATTGTCTGTGATTATTCTCCTAGGGCACCCATGTCGTGGCATGAATTCTTGCCGAAAAAATTCAGTTATTGTTGCTGAAGTTGCATCCTTGAGAGGGTAGCTTTCAGGCCATACCGAATACTGGTCAACGATATGTAAAATGTGTTTGTTCCCGGACTGTGTGACTGTATGTGGCCCAGAAATGTCCATGCTGACAACTTCCATGGGGAAATGTGATTGTTTCATCTCTTGTAGAGGGACCCTGGTTGGTCTCAGGTTCCGTATTTTACAGGTTTTACAACCATTAATATATTCAGTGATATCCTTATACATGTTTGTCCAATAGTATCTTTTCTTAATGACATCTATAGTTTTATCTCGACCAACATGTCCATTGTCATCATGGAACTGTACCAGTATCTGAGGTACTAGGGTTTGGGGAATTACTTTTTGCAGTGTACCTTCTTGTTTGTGGTCAATATGATATAAGGCCTGGTCCTTTGACTGGATAGTAAATTGTTTAAGCGATTTAGGGTTCGCTTCTAACTGTTGGATAAGCTTAACTATCTGAGGGTCTTTCATCTGTTCAGCACCTATACCAAATGGATCCAAGTTCGCTGTCTCTTCAGTATCTATGTCTGATGTGACAGTGCTATAGTCGACCTCTGTTCTGTTAGAATTGATTACGTTGATTTCCTTTGTGTTGTCATTAATATCAGTACCCGCATCAGAATCTTCTTGCTGTGTAGTACCAGTGTGTGAAATCCTAGATAGAAAATCTGCACATGTATTCTGTACACCTGGGAGGTGTTCAATGGTTGCATCATACTGTTGCAAGTCGATAGCCCAAACCTGTAACTTTTTTGGTTGTTCCTGTGTCTTGATAAGCCAATTCACCAATGGTTGATGATCTGTTCTAATGGTAAGTTTGGTGCCTCTGATGTAAAAGTCAAGTTTCTTTATGGCATAATGTATAGCGAAGGCTTCTCTTTCTGTAATTGACCATCTAATTTGTGTTTTGGAAAGCGCATGTGATATAAATGCTATGGGCATCTCATTGGGAATCTCCGGTGTGGTACGTGTTTCATCACCTTCCCTATGCTGGACTAAGCGCGCACCTATCGCTGTTTTAGAGACATCCGTATATAGAATCATCGGACGTGATATATCCGGGTGTATTAGAAGTGGTAATATTGCGAGTGCCTCTTTAAGATGATCAAAGGACTTCTGACATTCTTCTGTCCACTTGAATCGAGAATATTTCCTAGTGAGGGCGATAAGTGGTTCAGCGACTTCTGAAAATTTTGCAACATGGCGTCTGTAATATCCGCAACAACCAATAAATGCTCTAACTTGCTTCACTGTTTTGGGAGCAGGCATCTTCTTTATTGCTTCCACTTTCTCTGTGTCCGGGCGAATGCCATCTTTGTTCACTATAAATCTTAAGTATTTCGTTTCTGTCTTCAAAAATTGGCACTTGCTTAGCTTGAGTTTTATTTGTTGGTGTCGGAGGCGATCAAAGACTTGCTCGACTTTCTTTAAGTGGTCGTCCACGGTACCTGCTGTATGTATGAGTATGTCGTCTATATATGCTAATGCGAAAGGATACATTTCTTTTAAAACTTCATCCATTAATGCCATGTATGTCGCTGGACTTCCCTTTAGACCGAAAGGCATCACATTCCATTTGTAGCTACCCATGTGTGTACAAAACGATGATTTCTCCTTTGCCGCTGGAGTCATGGGAATACACCAAAATCCTGAGCGTGCGTCCAATGTGGTAAAGTATGTCGAATGCCCAAGTGTTGCCAGTATATCGTCAATACGTGGTAGCGGATATGAGTTCCTACTCTCGTTCCCTGTTATGGTATCTCGCCATGGAGTATACTGTCCATTTTTTCTATAGTTGTCATTTCTATACTGTCGTTCACTACGGCAGTAATCAAAGGGTTTTGAATATCTTACTCCATATCTGTGCATTGGTGTACTTGAGTATCTCTTGTTGGTTAACCGCCATGGAGTATACTCTGATTGTGTTCTGTGACTATTCCTTTCACCTTGTCGTTCACTACGGCAGTATGTCTCTGGGGTTGGCAATAAGGAATCTGTAACAAGGTTGATATAATGTGGTTGTTTTCCACTATCTCTTGCTTTCCTATATATTCCACCGCTGGCTCTTTGCTGTATTATTTGGTTTATTCTGTGCGCATAACAAGAGTATTCCTTGTCTTTCTTATTCACCGCTTTATTCTCCGGTTCGTTTCTACATGCTCTCTCGTATGGTGTATCATCTTGCTTATTGTATCTTCTGTGCATATAACGAGAGCACTCATTGTCTTTCTTAATTGTCGTTATATTTTCGGGTTCATTTCTACATGCTCTATCGTATGGTGTATCATCTTGCTTATGGTATCTTTTTCTTCCGCATGTCTGGACACTGCAATGGTTAGATGCATAATTAGAGTTATCCGCTCTCTGTCCATACTGTATCTGTTGACTGTTATGTCTGTTCTTGTTTTGTTGATTGTATACTTTATTTATTTCTACCCTATGTCTTGACGTCTTCCTTGACCTTGTTTGTTGGGTCCGTCGAGCATTCCTACGTATGAAGTTATCATTGTATGCCTTTAGTCCCTTTGATGGTCTGTTGTTATCCGAAGGGTAACCTGAGGTATAATTTTGGGATGCATGTAAATCGGAAGAATGGTGTTGATTTCCATCGACTTTAGGTTTTCTATTATTTGTTGCAGTGGTTAAGGACGATCTTTGTACCTTGGCAACTATTGCACCTCTGTGTATTGTTGTTGTTTGTCCTGAAGTATTTACAATCATGACTGGAAAGTCCCTAGAAGACGAAATTTATGCTTAGTGTTACTATGAGCATTGAGTGTCTGTCGCTGGCTCTTTGCATTAGCAACATGTTGACCATCATGTTTATGTTTCAGTCTATCCACCTTAGTAGTAGATACCACATTATTGTATAAAACAATATCTAATAAACTGTCAACTCTCTTACGAAGTTTTGTAACTTCCATCTCTGCCATAGCTTTCTCTCTAGTAACAGCTTTGTATATTCTTTCGTTGGTTTTAATTTTTCTGTCATAATCCAACCTTATGTCTTGTAACTGAGAAATAAGAGTCTTCTCTTTAGCCACATATCTTTAAGATCTTTTCTCAACTTTGTCATCTGAGACGTAGCTTCTAAAACCTTAGCCCTCTCCTGAATCAGTTCGAGTCTGAGTGCTTCCATAGCACTATGATGAGTGGTCATAAGTTCATCAATCTTTTCAGGAGCCACCATATCTTTCTCATTCAATACCTTCATTTTCCTCAGCTCCATAGCTGAGACTCTCTCCTGCAAGTTCATCTTTTCTTCAGCCTCTAATTTCTGTGTCTCAATTTCTATTTTCTGTTTTTCACTTTTTAATTTCAAATCTACATAATCTGCCTCCAACTTATCATGCTCTAATTTCAAATTTCGAATCAGAGTTTCAAATGTATCATTATTTTTCATCAACTCAACCTTTGATTTCTCATTGTCCATTTTGACCTGTTCTAGCTCACTAACAAGAGCTTGTTCTTTACATAGGTATTTATTTTTAATTGAGCTCATCTCATCTTCCAGCTCCTTTTTCTCAATGAGTAATCTATCAATATTTTTTTGTTTTTCCTCAGTCACTTTCTCCTGTTGACCTAAAACTTTTCTGAGTTCTTGATTACCCCAATCAAGCTTTGCTACTCTTTTATCCAGAACTTTCATGTTCTGCTCCATCGTGATTTGCTTAGTAATCTTTTCCCTCAAAAGATTTACCTCAGATTCCAGGCTCTGAATTTGAACCACATGTGTATTGCAACAATCATTACTCTCTTCTTCAACATTTATGTTCATTAATGAGGTGACCTCATTATTAAGTAACTCATTTCTTTCCTTGTCAAGTTTATTTTGTATTAATTGTTTTTCTAATTCTTCTGCTCTTCTTTTTTCTTGCATCAGCTGCATTTCAAATCGCTGTAACACATCAATAAGAGCTTTCTTATCACCCTGAAGATCATTTATCGTGTTCTTCAACGCGTCTATCTCAACAACATTACCTTCATCATAAAAGAGTGTGGATAGTGATTCAGAAAGTCTAATTACTCTATCTTTAGAATAGCCATTTCTATAATTACATATAGCATATTCCCTAAGACCCTCACTCGCCTGAAGTAGGAATTGCTCTGTGGCATAAACCTCACAGTCTTCACCAAATAAACGTAATTTTTTTCTTCCTTTCTGAAGAAAATAATGTACAATATCCATCATGTCTGACTTTATGTCTGACATTATGTCTGATAATGTGAGATCAGTAACCTGAAATAATAATACAATTTATTTCATCAAACAGGAGCAAGTTTTTTAAAAATAAAACTTGTATAATCAGCTCCGTTAATCTCAATCTCTTTTGGAAACAAGCCTTTAAACAAGGTCTTGTATAATCAACTGTGTACCTCTAGTAACAGCAATTAGTCATCAGTTGATTATTTCTCATAAGTTCACTACACAGCTAGTAGTGTATGATCAAGTATATTCTATAGTACATGTCAACCAACAACATACATAAAGTACAAATAAGAAAGACAATATGAAAACATTTGCAGAAATCAAATAAATCAAATAGGAAAATCAATGAAAATAATCACAGAATCTGTGATGACAACTGCAAATGGATATAAAAAAAAACAAATGACGTCACAGTGTATAAATATAAATGTGTATAGAACTAAATTACAGGAAAGGGTAGATCTACAAATACGAACAAATCAAAACAAAACTGAAGAACAGAAAAAATATCACGAAAACAATGATGAGTACAGTCTTCACAGCTAACAAAAAATAGCAACAGATGTTGCAGCAAATTTTCAATTAAGAAAATTGCTCCCTATAGAACACTAATATAGGACCAATATGACTCGGTATATTCTATACTAGTCCACTCACCAACCGCCCACGACATATAAACACTTATTACATATAAACATGTAAACATAAATATATAAATACATGTAATATCAATACATACATCATATAATGCAATATGTTGTGGATAGAGTGTTGCAGAGAAGACTCAGTTTTCAATCAAAATAAATTTCCACTTTAATGTATCGTATCAGCCACAGGAAACGGTCTGGTCTCAGTAGTCTGTTGACTTCTCAATTTCTGCGAGGTCAAACCCAGAAAGCTGGCCCACCAGTTGATAAGAATCTACCCAGTTGATAACGTCTAGTCGTTGATAAGGTCTAATCTTCGGTCACCAGTGTTGTTTGGATGATTGCAATCGTGTTCGAAGAGTGTTGTCGAACATGAAGACAACAAAAGGTCAACTCGACCTACGCAGTGGTGTATTGATTTGGAGTGAGGATACAACAGTATGCGAATGCTGGAAAATGTTCTGAGAGTTGACAATAGGGCAATCTCACTCACTCGTGGCAGGACGTGTAAGACGAACTACTGTTTACGTTTTCTTGTATTTAATGGACACACACTTCGACGACACAGGAACAGGAAACAGGTTGGCATAAATCATAATAATGTTGATCAATGAAATACCCTATCACATGGGCATTCATGTTGCATAACAGTACAAATGGAATGTCAGTAGACAAGCACTCCGTAATACCAATATATATCGTCTGACTTTACTGACAGAGCGTCAGTTCGTAAACAAGGTTCAAGATGGTTCCTAGACCTAACCTCGTCTAGCGAAGATTCATTTAGATAACGTTCAGCACATATTTCTTTGATAATAATATTGAACCACTAGTAGTGGGTTCTCTTCTGTAGCAGTGATCTCTGGACTCATCAGGTGATAGTAAGGGGGCATCCCTGTTCTCTCCTCGATGATTGGAAAATATAGAATTCAAAATGGCTTCTCCTCCCAGTGAGTTGTCGCTCACCCAGGATACAAACTATGAAGCGCAATCAAAGCTGATCATACATTATATGTCCTCATTGCTTTGTAGATTCTACCCTTTATACAATTGACTTCATCACATAATATGGTGCTGCTAGGTATGAATGTCATCTTCATCTAGTTAATATTCATCTAAACGTACAACCGTACGTCTGCTCATCGAATACAATGCCTCAGGAAAAGTTCATAAGAAATGCGTCTTTACCTTGGTATCGGAAATACACTAGAATATGATTCTGCCATTCCTTGGCAGTAAGAATAAACACTGGGGTGAATCATACATGATATGTCTAAAGAGACTACCTCTTTCCCCATTAATATAGAGATCACTTTTTCCGGCGGCAGGCCGCTACAATAACTCAGCACGCCATCACAGGGCGGAACCTTCTCACCTCCCTTAGCGACACATCCGCCGAACAACCTTTGACCCCAAGTTTGACACCGAAGATATAGTTCGACTTAGACATACAAAGATATTAAGATATAAGACAGACTCGTCCTACATAGACAAGAACTACACATAGATTCGGGCCATAGATATTCTGCAGCAAGAACAATCTATTTCTAACTAAACAAAGAATAGATCGCTGTAAACCTAGATTCCTACGCTGAGTTCGATATTCAGGAAAGATACAAGAACCGATAACTCACAGAATGAATCCACATCGACTAATCTGAGTTATGTCCCTTAGACTGAAAATCGTGAATTCAAAGATAAATATATTTTTATCAGACAAATAAATACATTTTTCATTTGTATGCGTACTTACAGTAATCTGTGCGCCACACAAAAGAATATGTGCGCAACAGATGCCTTCTGTAACAAACATAAGAGGTTCATCGTTTATGCCTTCATTATCCAAAGGTTCGATCTTTATTGTCTGACCCGGTTGAATGTAGCTGGAATTCTTTACTCGACCTTTGGCTATCACCAGTGTGTTAGGTGCCACCGTAACTGGAGCTGTCAGACGCACCAAGGATGCAATATGTATGTCATCCTGTAGTTGGATGTAATCGTCATTAATCCTAATCTTATGTATATCAAAACATATCCTAGCATTATGTTTGTTGAGGAAGTCTCTACCTAGGATAAAGTTCCTAGACATTCCTCGTGTGATTATAAAGGAATGTGTGATCTGTTGTTGTCCTATGCCAAAAGTAATGTCGGCAGTACCACATGATTTCATAGGTTGTCCTGTTACTGACGACATAAATGTTTTTTGAAGGTCGAAAAGTTGCTAAATGTTTAATTTGCTTATACAGTTGTTCCCTGATGAGACTGACTGAAGCGCCTGTGTCTACGAGTGCTCGATAGTTCTTGTTGTTAATGTTGATGAGACAGGAACTAGGATCTGGTGTGATATTTATCCTTCGAGGAGGGGTTGTTGAGTACGAAATCGTGTTTCTCTTTATTTTCGTGGACCTAGGATAAGGAAAGTTGTTATCTTCATCCCTTCCGTAGTCACCACTAACGGTCCTGTTTAATGGTTGACCGGTCCGTTTCCCCAATTGTACGTTCTTGATTGTCCTCTTGTGACACTGGGAGGTACACGCTCTCCTTGAAAATTCCGCCTGTAATTCTGTGTACTGGTGCTGCCGTAGTATCTGGGGTTATTATAACTATCCTGACATGGACGTGGATGTTGTTGTCGACACTGACGAGCTAAGTGTCCTCGGGAACCACAGACAAAGCAAGTGAGAGTGTTAATCTGCTGTATGTTACGCTGTCTGGGGGAGGGGGGGTGTTGAGTATAATTCCTATTGTGTGACTGCTGGTGTCTTGACTGGTTTGAACGGTGCCAACGTGTACGAGAATGTCCGACCTCCATGGGTTCGTGCTCTGTATTTGTTTCAACCATGGTTTAATGCTCAGTGCTTTGATTAAACCTGGTCTGCACGTTCTGTTCCCTGACTGCTATTTGTATTGCTTCATTTATTGACCTCGGGTTTTTTCGGAATATGTATAACTTCGTGTTGTTGTTCACCAGTTCATCCACAAAAATACCCACCAGCTGTTTTTCCGTATCTGGCGATGCTGGTAAGCCATCCAAAAGTGCTTCCTCTGCCAAGTTTAGTAATCTTTCCCCATAAGACTGAATAGATTCGTTAGTCTGTTGTTTCATGCGGCGAACGAGTGACCATGCGTGGTCTGTATTGGTAATGTCGCTATATCTTAGTGTCAATTCTTTCTTGAGGGATTCGTAGGTCTCTGCGGGGTATACAGCTTCTCGTCTGCGCAGAAAGTCCGAAACTAATGAGTCTGATGACAAGTGTAATATTCGTTTGCGCTCTGCGTCTGTGACTGCATTTATCATCGTAGCGAATTTTTCCACATCTTTTATCCATTTCCTAAACTGTTTAGTATCTCCTGTGAACGGTGGTACAATTGATCTGATTTGGCTGTATTTTGAACAGTGACCTATCTTGTACATTGTTTCCGTAATAGTTTTTAAGGCGGCCATTGTGCATTGCTGTTCTGTTGGTAGTGGGGCCGACATAGGTTGTTGTGGGTATGTTTCCTCTGGGAATGGTGTAGCCATGTTGTCGCTGTAGGAGAGGTGGTCACGGCGCCAAATTACACTATGTGACAGTGCGGGTGGTTCTGTTACTATATCACAATACTACTAGGTGACTGTGGCAGGCCTAGTATTTAATTCAAGTGGTCATATTTCTTTCCTTCTCCTATCTTCCAAGTTAGAGCTATCTCTTTTACTGGCCATCAACGCCAGAGTTGTAGATTCTTGGATGAGATATGGTTCGTCTTTCTTCTACCCAGGCTTCGTTCTTCGCTCCTTGTTGTTATATAGCGACTGGCTCGTATAGTAGGGTTCTAAGGCTATATATGCTATATAGGTTTAACTCTTTCTCACGTACTCACTCCACATCCTTTTATTGATTAAACCAACTTGAGTGTTGAATTTCCAAACATAATGGCTTTTATTTACACAACATGTGTTCCACAATTCTTTCTCATAAGGGTATGTTTCAATCTCCCTTTTAACCAGGCATCCAGACTTAGGCTCAATTTATTTTCCCAAGGTATTATTATTATATTCTCTACCGTAGACTCTTGCCTATACCTGTCAGGCCTAGCTCAAATACATGCATCAATATCAATTCATAGTTCACAGATAAAGTTATATAATGTCAGGTACAGCTGTGGTGGTATCTTCATACTTACTCTTTAATGAGAGAGCGCATGAGTTGTTTCATAAATGTCAGTGCTGTAAACCCTTTGCTCACAATTCTTGTTTAATGACAATGTCTCATCTTCTTTGTATAACAGCCCATCCTGGCTATTTGATAGCAAATGTTATCCACTTTCTTGATTGCTGGAATATTGTGAGGAAATCTGTTTCTCATTTCTAAATTTAGCATATCTTTCCCATCTAACACCACCAAAGCAGACAAATTACATAAGACTCATGTTTATATCATTCCACCATAGCACCCTGAAAGACCTCTTTCAAAAGCAAACATACTGGAAGCACCTTCCGTGATTATCAACCACATACAAACAAAAGCCTGTCTAGTCTCCCTTCACGGACATAGTAGCAACTTCTTGCTCAGCTCTCTACTAAAGAAGACACATACTCACAGTCCATTCTCTATCAACATAACACAAGCACAACTGAGTGTCCCCTTCAGCCACACTAGTGGTATCATGTCTGGCTCTTGCCAAAAACACATATTGAAAGCATCTTTTTTGGCTATGAGCTACAACACACACACTCACAACATAATTTTTCACAACTCTTTAAAACTATCATTCATAATAAATACATGCATTGAATGAAAACGTATACTTTGGCTATCATCCACAACACAAAAATACAGTGGAAGCTCAATTTCTATTTCATTATCTACAACATTATCTACAACATTGTGGAAGACTCTTGCATTGTTGTTCCTCACATTTGCAATGCAAGCTGCTTCTCTGCCAATAACCTGTACAGCGAACTGTTAAAGACTCCTAAATGGCCACCCCCACACAGCAACAACACAAGGCCCGTTGACTATCAATCAGTCAATAACCTTCTACAACTTATGCAACTTACAAATTGTGACCATAAAAAGGTGCTAACACTTGTGAGCACTATATTTACTTTCATTCTAAACTATCATGTGGCGTGCAAAAGGTATATGCCACAGTACCATTCTTGTCATTTTGATATCATTATCAGTTGTATATGTTTAATGACTTCCTTGTCTGGTTCTCTGAGGAGACAAAGAAAAACTAGAACCAGAACTTCCCCAGACATATAATAAGCAACTAATAAAAAAATTGTGACTGGCAACTTGATCAGGTAAAAAACATTGCTACAGAAACCACTCCTGCAACAGCACATGCTATGGCTTCCTTAAAGGAGGCTAGCTGACATGGTGGTCCCTTCTTCTTACAGATTGAAAAAAAAATAATTACAAAGAAAGAAGAATGTTTAACACCTGCTTTAGGCTGAACTTTGAACTGATTTACACAGGCACTAAAATGGATACCACTTATATTTTGATGGGTGATGTTTTAAAGCTATCATAGACACTTGTTAGAGAATATATCTTAATATATGTAGATTAGTTGTAAGTTCAATGAAGGTTATTATGAAGTGTTGTTTTTTTTTCAGCTTTTTTTATCATGTACAATGCAGAACTGATGAAATCTGACTAGCCAAACGAAGACGCAGCAATAGAGACCGCAGTCAGCGACTCATAGCTTGACTGCCTGCGTCAGGACCAGCGAACCAGAGTTGGTCAAGACCGCACTCCACCTCCACGTGGTGGTCCTGGAAACAGTCTGCAGCTGTGCAGGCTGGCTGAGCGAGTGTGGATCGAAATGGGAAGGCAAACCCGGTCCTAAAAAATGCCGTGCAGAAGTCGGATGTGTCGACCGAAAGGTGCAGATATCACAGCTTAGGCGTAAACAGACACAACGCAACCACCGTCCTTTTCAGGACGAACGAAGAAGAAGAAGAAGAATCCATTTTCTAAGCTTTAATTGTGCCTTTGCTTCAATATTCTCTTCTGTTGCTCGCTCCCTTAAATGTGAGCGTCTTTACCCTCTGATAATTTGTGGACTGTATTTCTGAAAACATGTCTTTCTTCCTATAGATTATGCGTAAATAGAGTCAAAAAAAATTCTCTTACCGTAATTACACAGAATCCCGTTTCTTATCACGGTCCTACTAGCACACCTATGAGCTAGCCTTATGTTTAAAAGCACAGTTAAATCTAATATCCAGAATTCCTATCTCTATTCATTCTAGAGCTATCTACTTTCTGTATTGAAGTTCTGTCACCCACAGATTTAACTTCTTGAGCCCAGCAATTCACTTCTTGCTCGGTTGGGTTCGCCGTCTGGACTGAGTAAACTTGACCGCTCACTAGCGCGTCGAAATGAATACTGATCTCTTTTGTCCTTCAAATCATCAACCCGTCATCCGTTCCTTTGTTTTGCAGTCAATGCGATTGGTCCATTGTTTTTTCAACTCACCTATCACCACTTACACGCTTAACTTCTACGCTGTCAACCCCGTAAACTGTGCTTCATAACTGTTTATATTCTAGTCACTATTTTCTCGTGCGTTTGTTATTTACCCTACTCACAAAGTCCGCAAGGGGCGTTAATTATTTGTTATTTCCCTTAGTGGTTTATGCTCAAATGCTATGTTCTCTTACTTCAATCCTATTAAAAACGATCCTTATGCTAATTTTATAAACCAGAATTATGTACACATAGGAAATATTAAAGTCTAAAATAGTTCTCTCCCTTACCATCTAAGCACATGTGTGCTGGCTTTTATCTCCCATCTAGAGAACAAATAGTCCAATTTAATAAATTATTTATATTTTACAAACCATTTTCTCATACCCTGTTATTTTGACCACCCTAAATTACTACTCATCTGAACTAAATCCAGCACTAATAATGCTGTGAAGGCTCCACGGTGACACAGAAACTCCAGCAGCTAAGTGTACAAATAAAAGCTGCCAAGTGAAACTTCCCCTTATATTAATCCCCATTAACATCATATGATGATGACCAAATTTTGTTAAAGAATTATTCAAATTTTAATACCTGTTAAAACCTATTTGATTATTAAATTTTTTACTTATATCTATCCAAATTTAAAGTTGATTTAATCATTTTTAATGTGTTGTATCCGTATGTCTCAGACAAATTCTTATACACGTAAATAGAGCTAAATAATAATAAGAGGAAATTCGTTGAATTAACTCAGCTGGGGGCTTGAACGAGCTAACGAATTATAAGAAAACCCTATCCTCCAGAAAAATGACGGCAGATACTAGAGTTGTGCTCAGTCAATGCAGCATTCTTCTCGCTTTTCTGAATATCTTGTGAACATTCCCTGGAGGTAGAAGCATCATTATCCTTTTATCTACAACTTTGCCAAGAGTAATCTTGTGCAAAGGTAGTGTAATGGCCAGAAATGTAACGTACTGTTTATGCGTGATGTGAAAGCTGGCAGAGTGAACGTGTCGTTTATCACCTGGACTGTGTAAGGTTGCGGTGTTGATGTAGGTCACCAGCGTGAGGCGCTGCCAGGGGTAATATGATCACTCACACAAAACAGCGTACATGTTATAGATGTGTGGTACTGGTATTATGATGTGCTGAGTGTGGGTGTAGACGAGAACGCGAATGCTTGAAGTACCGCCAACCTGCGGTGTCGACAATACTTTATCATCATCATTAGGCTTCTGTTCAATTGAAAACACATAGTCTCATTTGGCTAGAACAAGAAGCAAAGAGGGAATTCTGTCTCTCAAGATCTGTGAGCTTCACTCGCAGATAGGTAATTTCAAATGTTCTGCAGCTAAAGCCATATTAATATGAATGTCATTTACCTTGTACAGAATCCTCCGGATACACACTTAATAACTGTCGTCACTCTTGACGAACAAAGAATCACTGGGGAAAACATTGACATTTCAGTCATATCGAAAACTTTCCAATCCCCACGATGATAAAGAGGAAATCACCATGGACAACATGTCCGGCAGCCCACAAAAAACAATCTCCCTGCCGGAAGTTCCCTCAGTTTGCGCCTAGACTCGCGCATGCCTAGACAGCATAAAACTGAGCATCGTTAAGACAGATCTACGACAATGATTGAAAGAAAGGGCAGATAACCCTCAAACAACCTGTCATGGAAGTTAAAACCCAATTATCCAACTTTGACCAACAAAAGTATTAAATAGATTTACCTATTATGACTCCGTCAAAAACGACAGCAACAGGTAGACACCTTTGAAAACCCACATTAGTTACTCTTGAGTTTTGGCCACTGTTGAACCACTACTGCGGAGCTAAGGGGAGGCAAACCGTGACAGTCTCTTTTATTGTCACCATTATTTCAGCCTGACAGTACATTCTAAGTATTTTCATTTTCATGGTTTGAGTTATGGGGGGTTGTCGATAATATTTACCCGTCCTGAGTAGTTGCCAAGTGGTCTCATTGGAGACAAAGAAAGAATAATACTACTTTTCTTTCATGCATGTCGTAGTGCAGCTGTGCATGTGTCACGGATTGCCTCCCCTGCTTTGCAGTAGTGGTCCAACAGTGACCAGAACTCAAGAGTATCTAATATTGGCTTCCGCGGTATCTACCTGCGCGCAAGATTATTCTTGGCAGAGATATAGATAGAAGATTAATGACACTTCTACCTTAAGAGAGAATTCACAAGATATTTGTAAGGGAGAATTCACAAGATATTTGCAGAAGTCGCGAACAATGTTGCATTGGGCTGAACAATTGTTAACGCATTATATCTAGTCCGTCGCCTTTAGAGAAGGATTTAAGCAATGGTTTATGTGTGTGTATGTATATGTGTATATGTGTATATGTATATATATATATATGTATATATATATATGTATATATATATATATATATATATATATATATATATATATATATATATATATATATATATATATATATATATATATATATATATATATGTTTTAAAACAACATGTAAACAATTTTAATAACTAGTTAGTCTTTAACAGTTAAAATAAATATGGAAAAATTTTCGTCACGGAGACGTTGGTGAGTATTTATCAAAAGTCTGTTGCTTTCGCCTATTTTACAAGAAACTTAACTCTAGCTGAGTCCTGCAGCTGTGGTTCATCAATTCTTTTATGACGAAAGCCTTCTCCACACTCTTTTCCACTGTAGGCGGTTAGGGTGGATGCTTTTCTCTCACACTAGCGGCGTTAGTACCACAAATCGTCTAATGGCTTGTAACCACGAACCCAAAATTTTTGGAAAAAAAATCTCCTTGCACAGATTTAGACTGGACACAGCTCTGTAATAGATGCTTCGAAATCACTTAAGTCTGGAAATTAGAATTAATTCCTCTGACGGCGGGTGTTCTGCAAAATCACTGGCCTGGGAAAACTTTTGTTTAATTCCTCTATGACTTGTGCTCAAATTCTTAAGTTTTCAGTCTTGTATTAAAAATGCGGGTTTACTTGTAAATTCCTAAGTTGCCCAATACTCGATCTGTTACTTATAGTTGTGGAATTTCTAAGTCCAATGTCTTCTTTTTCTTTCTGGCTTTTAGGAATCGATAGTCTGACGTTTGTGCTGCAGTGTGTGTACTGACTTTGATTTCACTACATTATATCTCACAATCCTCAGTTCCAATTCCAGCTGTGTTTCCGCCTAATTTTCCAATGGGATACATTGTATATTCCGGCCTCTCAAATCAACCAATCTAATCAATCTCGTTCAGCGCTACGTGGGTAGTGTCGCGAGAGGTTCCTTAATTTATGAAGAATAAGACAACAAGGTGTATCAGGTGATACTAGGATAGTTGCCAGAGAAGAGTCTGGTCTTAAAAGAAATACCCCATTCTCAGAAAAGAGCAATGGTGTATAGAGTTCATAGGTATAAAGTCAGGCTGTAAAGAATTTCTGGCCGAGATAGCAATATTCAGTACCAGACTTCTATGGTGCCACTCTCAGAGTTATATCTATGGGCTGTTATAGTATCTAGGGGAATTAATTAAATTCAAAGTAATTCAAAGCTGACATAAAGTAATAAAAACAGTGCACTACAATTTCTTAATTTTATTTATGTACAGTCATCTGTTTAGTTTTGTTTGTGTGAACACAAACCCTAAAAATAAAATCACACTGATGATGTTGCATGTATCTACACCAAATAAAAGTCAATCACTAAAAATAAAGTCTTTTCCTAGTTGTTAAGGCTCCCTTGTTATGAAAAGTCTTAGTGCAACTAATCCTCTGGAACCAATGTTAATGATGGTACTGGAGTTTATCTTCAATATTAGGGGAGTAGATATTGAAAACTGTCATAATGACTTCACTGTTACTGATATCACTTGACTTCACAATATTCCTAGGTTATGTAGCTTTTGAAAATGTCACACTGACTACAATGTTACTGAGATCACTTGAGTTCAAAATATTTCTATGTTATGTAGCTTCCAGACTAATTTACTCATCACTGTTTTCATCACTACTACTATGACCGGGTGTGGTACGCCAATGCTCTGCGAGTCAGTCTTGTCTAATTTGACTTAACTTCTTCGCTTCCGCCTTTTATTTGGAAGCAGGAATATAAGATGGAGAAACCCAACACTGAGGGTCCCCACTCTTCCAACTGATGTAGGGGAAAAAAATCATACACCGCTAGGTACAACACCAATGTTCTTCTCAGCTAACAAGATGAGTGACAGGATACCTCTGACCTGAAATGTAATAGGTCTTACATAGCATCGGGCTCTAAAATCCTCCTACCCAGATTGTAGATTAGTGAGGTAGTTCAGAATAAGTGATGATAACACAGGAAAGGTAGACTCAGTCAGTGACAAATAGGTTTATGCAATACTATAACACAACATTACAACACACCGGAAAGGCAGACTCAGTCAGTGACAAATAGGTTTATGCAATAATATAACAACATTACAACACACACTTTCCTAATATGTCCATGACTGACATCACCAAAACTGCATAGGCCTTATGGTGAGTGTTGAGTGTCTAAATAAGTCTTATGCATTACTAAAAATGCATAGGCCTTATGGTGAGTGTTGAGTGTCTAGGCCTACTCAAACAATACATTACATTACAATCTTTCCTCTTTTACTATTTCCTGATAGTATTGTCTAGTCCAGCAATCAGAAAAGGTTTTAAAAGCTTCTGAAACTAACAACCCTCATTCCGTCGAAAAAATAGAAATAATCAAACTCTCAGATTGGGATGCTTGAACGTCCGGACTATGTTGACTGGACTATCCGAAAACCTACAGGATGTAAACGATGTAGGTTTTCGGTCAAAAAATCGCTAACTAAAATGGTTGAACCAGGCGAGAATGGATCAGAACGCCTGTTAACGCTCCGCCTGCAAACTAGCACAGGTCCCATCACCCTTGTCAGTGTGTATGCTCCTACTCTGTACTCTGCCTCAGAAGCTAAAGATGAGTTCTACGAGAATCTAACAGCAATTATCAAAAGCATACCTAGGCAAGAACAGCTTGTTCTCCTTGGTGACTTTAACGCTAGAGGGGATGCCGATAACACTGACTAACAAAAAAAAACTTTTTTTTTCTTTCTCTAACATTTCTATGTTTTTCTGGTCAATTTTAATGCGCTGTTTTTAAATCTGCAAACCGTTTTTCTCTATCAGGTCGGGATCTCTAGAAAAACGCAATTGAAGTTTTTTAACAACGCATACAGTATTACAACATCATTCGTACAAGAAGTATAACAGTTATGTAGGCTTGAATTTCTTTGCAGTCGACTTTCGTCGGTGAATGGCATGTGGTACATCGCGATGAAGCATCCAACAATAATCGGCAAGCATGGTCACACTCCACCGTCCTTGAAAACGTGACTCCATTACGGCGATATCTTGATGGAATCGTTCTCCATGTTCATCGCTGACTTCGCCAAGGTTGTCAGGGAAAAAGTCAAGATGTGAATCGAGCAAATGGATTTTGAGGGACATGTTACAGCCTATAATTCTGTATGCATCTATGCACTGCTTAACAATATGCAACATAGTCAACAGATTTGTGATTTCCCAGAAAGTTATCGACAATCGATTTGAATGCCATCCATGCGCGAAGTTCACTACCATGTAACAAGTTCTCGAATTGTTTGTCTGCAATAACTTTCCTAATCTGAGGTCCTACAAAGATACCTTCCTTTATCTTTGCATCGCTAACTTGCGGAAACTTTTCTCGAAGATAAGTGAAAGCTTTGCTCGTTTTATCTAACGCTTTTACAAAATTCTTCATGAGCCCCAACTTTATATGTAACAGTGGTAAAATGAAGCTGTCTTTGTTAAATAATGGCTCGTGTATTACATTTTTATACCCGAGCTGCATACGATCCAGGATAGGCCACACCTTTCTTGCATAATGTTCCTGTCTGTTGCGGCTGTCCCATTCACATCGGAAGCAACAAAATTTAGTATACCCAGTCTGCATGCCCGTGAGAATTGCAATGACCTTAGGTCTCCACAAATCCGCCATTGGTAGTCATTGTACTTTATTTTTTCCAAACGTATAGCCATATTGTCATAAGTTTCTTTCATATGAACAGAGTAGGCGACTGGAATTGATGAAAATAAATTTCTGTTATGCAATAACACGGCTTTTAGACTAGTCTTGGAAGAATCGATGAAAAATCGCCATTCGTTGACTATGTGCTCATGACCGTTTACATCTTTGCAATAGCAAATGTCATCATCCATCTCAAAATTTTGAACAAGTTCTCTGTGTCTATGACGAAATTTAGATATCGGAGTATTGGGCGCTAAAAGATTCCATTCTTTGAGTCGCGAACCGAGTAATTCCGCTTGTCCTTTGGTAAGAGCGAGATCACGTATTAGATCTGAAAGTCCTGAATGGTTAATTAAGTAAACACCATCATTCACCGACCAACGGGCTGATCACCCGTTTGCCAGTCACTTCGATTACGGAAACAACAGCAAATGGATTGATTTGCCGTTGCCCTAAAGACGCCAATAGGCGTGATGGGAAACAATGGCAAAGAAAACCTATCTGCTGTTGCCCTAAGACGCCACTAGGCGTAATGGCCACTGACTGCGTTGACGGTCGGTGGCTAAGGACGGAAGAAGAAGAAAAGCAGGTAAACTATCACTTTCTGATGGTTCATTCACGTCCAACGGATTATGTTCTGGTGGTACTTGGATCGGACACGTGATTGGATCATGAGGCACTGGTTTCGAAACCAATTCAATATTTGAATAAACCACAGACTTTCTAGTTTTAAAAGTGAAACCATGGATATTTGTCAAGCAGAAGTAACAATCAGTAGTGTGATTTGTATGTTCACGCCATATTACTGGCACTCCAAAAGGCATCGACTTATGCTTCGGCGATTTTCGTAACCAACCTGCCAATGTATCGAACAAACTGCATTTGGCTTCCAAGATTTATTTGCATCATCAACTTTCGAATCGAAATAAAGTTCATATGCTTTCTTTAGTAATGGTGTAAAGTTTTTCTGGTCAACACGATCGGTAAAATATCCGCACACGTAACAGAACAGATCAGCCGAATTTCTACAACTTCTAGAAGCCATATTTTGCTCAGAATTATTTCAAAATACAGTAACTATTTGAAAAATCGCGTAACATATGACATGCATCTTTTAGCAGTATAAAAAGTAGAATTATGTTGCTTTTTATTAATTTTTAATAAGTTATATAGTAAAAATGAAACGGAGCAAATAACGGTTTCCCAAAAATATATTTATTCACAAATATCTTAAGAACCCGACGTGATAGAGATAAACGGATTTCAGATTTGAAATCAGCGCAAGAAACTGACCTAAGAACACTTATTCTTATATAAGAAAGAAAAATGTTGTTTGTCAGTGTAATGTTTCATGGCCTTCATGTCTGGGCAGGTTTGGTATTGGCAAGATGAATGAAAATGGACAACGGCTCTTAGAGTTGTGCATCCACCATGACCTCTGCGTGACCAACACCTACTTTCAGACAAAACCCCAGCATAAGGTGTCATGGAGACACCCACGATCCAAGCACTGGCACCAACTTGACCTGATTCTCGTCAGAAGGCCACTCCTCAGGTCTGTGCTCTCCACGCGCTCGTACCATAGTGCAGACTGTGATACAGATCACTCCTTGGTTTGCTGCAAAATCAGAGCACAACCAAGAAAACTCTATCGTGTCAGACATGAAGGGAAACCACGCATTGATACCAGCAAGATGTCAGACCCTTTCATGATCGCTCAATTCACTGCGACCTTCGAGAAAGTGCTCAGTAGCCCTCAGCATGGTGATACTATTACAGAGAACTGGGAGCATCTACGGAACACCATTCAAAGTACTGCACTTGCCACCTTTGGTAAGAAAACAGCAAAGTCAAATGACTGGTTTGATGCTTCATCAGATGTGATGGCACCTGTCATTGAAGCTAAGCGCAGTGCTATGAATGAATACAAACGTTCACCGAGTGCCAGAACCCTACAGATCCTGAGGGCTACGAGAAGCAAAGTTCAACAAATTGCCCGACGCTGTGCAAATGACTACTGGCTCCAGCTCAGTGAGAGCATCCAGATCGCAGCGCAAACAGGCAACATATGCAAATGTATGACGGTATAAAGAAAGCACTTGGCCCCCATAAAAGTAAGACGGCACCGCTAAAAACCATCAGCGGAGAGAAGCTAACCGATAAGGGTAAGCAGATGGAGAGGTGGGTCGAGCACTACTCTGAGCTTTACGCTAGAGACAATACCGTTACGCCTGCAGCCCTTGGTGGTGTCAACAGTCCTCAAGACATGCGAGATGCCAAGATTGTAACACTGTATAAAAATAAAGGAGACAGAAGTGATTGCAATAACTACAGAGGCATCTCTCTTCTTAGTATTGTTGGTAAGGTTTTTGCCAAAGTCATCTTAATGCGACTACACAAGAGCTGAGCGCATTTATCCAGAGTCACAGTGTGGATTCCGAGCTGGCAGATCAACAACAGACATGATCTTCTCTCTCCGCCAGCTTCAGGAAAAATCAAGAGAGCAGAAAAGACCATTATATATCGCCTTTATAGACCTCACAAAAGCATTCGACCTGGTTAGTAGGGATGGACTCTTTAAAATCCTCCTGAAAATAGGCTGCCCTTCTAAAATGCTGGAAATGATAAAGTCATTCCATGACGGCATGAAGGGAACAGTCCAATATGCTGGAAGCACGTCACAGCCCTTTGATATACGAAGTGGCGTTAAACAAGGCTGTGTTCTGGCTCCGACCCTCTTCGGAATCTTCTTTGCCTTACTCTTGAAACATGCATTCAGAGATGCAACTGAAGGAATATGCCTTCACACTAGGTCAGATGGCCGTCTGTTTAATCTTTCAAGGCTGAAGGCAAAAACAAAAATCAGAAGGGTCACTATAAGAGACTTGTTGTTCGCTGATGATGCTGCAGTCGTCACTCAAAGCCAACAGGAGCTTCAGAGCTTGATGAATCGCTTCACTAAAGCATGCAAGGACTTTGGCCTCACAATAAGTCTAAAGAAAACGAATGTGCTGAGTCAGGATGTGGGTGCTGCACCAGTTATCACTATCGATAACTATGAATTGGCAGTGGTGCACCACTTCACATACCTAGGGTCTACCATCAATGACAAACTCTCACTGGATACAGAAATCGACAGCCGCATTGGCAAAGCTGCAGCTACCTTTGCCCGCCTCACATCGCGTGTTTGGGGGAAACTCTAAACTCACAATGAAGACCAAAGCTGCGGTATATAATGCTTGCGTCACCAGCACACTCCTATATGGCAGCGAGACCTGGACGACCTATGCTAAGCAAGAAAGAAGGCTCAATACCTTCCATTTGCGGTGTCTACGCCGCATCCTCGGCATCTCGTGGAAAGATAAAGCGACAAATGTCGAGGTGTTGTCACGTGCTGGCCTTCAAAGTATGTATACGCTTCTTAGACAGCGCAGACTTCGCTGGCTTGGCCATGTTCGCCGCATGGAAGATGGTCGCATCCCAAAAGATATCTTCTACGGACAATTAGCAGATGGCAAGAGAACAGTTGGGCGACCACAGCTGAGGTTCAAAGATGTGTGCAAGAGAGATATGAGGGCACTTTACATGGATCCAGCAACATGGGAGGATGAAGCTGCCGATCGCACTAAGTGGCGATGCTATTTACGGCGCCACCTCAGATTGGGCGAAGAGAGGCTCACACAAGAAGCAGAGGTGAGGAGAAAACGTCGAAAGGAGCACCAGGAAAATAAGCAGCTGAGGGCTGTCACCTCAGGGGCACATTCCCATAGTTAGTTATGACTGAAGGGGCTATTATTATTATTATTATTATTATCATTCCGTCCGGCCTTAGCTTTACTGTAGAACATAATTTATACAGCACAAAACAGCTTTCCTTCTACGCATCACACAATGAGATTTACACACACAATTACTTCCATTAACCACTAGTAATTAATATTATACATATTATGACTTAATTCTCTTGCCCAAAATCTCAGATTCAACAGGCTTTTAATAAACCCATGCAGTCTACTTCACTGGCAAGTGGCGAAGGAGCTGGGGTAGAATCTGATTCTGTCCTCTGACGAATTTGATTCTGGCGGTTCAAGAGAAATATTCCTTTGTTGTTGTTGTTGTTTTGATGAGTTGATGGGTGGAGATCAGGCACTTCACATCTGTTTATTGTTGCCTCTTCTCGTTCCATCTTGGTCTACCCTGTTCAACCTGAAAGTTGGTTATAATTGGGGTATTTAGTGTCATTTTATTTACTATTTTTGTATTCAATTTAAATAACTATTGTCTTTTGCAGTTGCTGAGTTATTTATATTAGTATTTGTCAAATTTTATATTCTCTTT